>MBFL02000122.1:0-92389 GCA_001696595.2 Aspergillus hancockii | reverse complement strand
GGATGGCACCGGAGGGGGTGGAGATGAAGTGGTGTGAATGAGGGGTTTGAGAAAATGACAGTGAGGTGGAATTTTTTGAAAGAGGATTTTGTTAAGCCGTGCATGTCTACCTGCTTGTTTGCATTGCTGAGGCTTCATCGCCTTCATTTGGGTTTCTTTGAGAAAGGTGCTGTGTTTGTTGTGAACTCTAGAACTGTTTCTTTTATCTGCTACACTAGATTGAACTTGGGACTAGTTTTTTGACCTTACGGTGGAGATTTTTACGTGAATTTGGTCTATTTACCTATTACCACTATATGCCTTTGAAGTTGTATTCTGAGGAATATCACAGTAAACTGACTTTCATATACAATAAGCATCACATCTTGTCAAAAGACTACAGTGAGGGTTCGAGATGCCACGTGATGGATCAGCCACTAACACGTGACACGAATATCTGATGTCAACAACATAGGACATGGAGGCAAAAATCAAGTTTAATGTTAAGAGTGAATAACAATGAATCTAAAAATAGACAGCAACACTAAACAAAGCGCTCAATTATATTTGTTGTTGAAGCGAGTGGAAGTTCAAACTTTCAAACTCTTTTAAAAACCCAGTACTGCCTGAAGAATCAGTTTGCAAACCATCCACTTATCATGTGACAATGAGAAACATCGACTTAGGCATTATCTTGCAATACATCCTTCTCAATGTGATGGAACTGCAAGATGCTGTCAGCTGCGCTTTGGACATTACTTTCAAGTTGGTTTAACATGGAGTAGGTAGCTTGAATCCTACACGGGGAGCGAGAACACTATACACTTGATCAATTGATTGACCTATCTAGATATTTTGTAGTAATGCATATGAGAAAAGGAAAATGCTATGGTGAATGAAAGAATATGGCTCAGATAACAAAGGCAAATGAAAGACAGTCCTGTCCGCTCAACATAACGCAGTTGGTATATCATCATGAGCAAAAGTGGTTATCAAAAGAAGGTATCCAAAGCTGACATAAGTAAAAGGTGAAATGATCGGAAAGTTCAAATAATACATGTAATCCGAAGTGGTGTAAATGGTAAATAGGAAGAGAGAGAAATAGAGAGAGTGAAAGTGAGAGAGAAGTAGGTTCGATATCACAGTAACCGTTGATCAGAACATGCCTCCATCCATTGGGACTTGGGGTGGTGGATAAGGCGGCATAGCCGGCGGTGGGCCGTTCATGAGCTGATGTCTAGCTTTGGCGTTCAAGTCTCCGCCTTCGCTGGAAGTTTTGCGCAGCTTGTTTCGAGTCCGAGGCCGTCTTTCGCCCTCGTCGGAAAATGTGCTATGTTCATCACCCATAACACTGCTGGCTGTCGACGGCACATAGGATGGTGCGTATTGTGATTCATACTTCTCACCCCGGATCGCACCAAGGATAGTTTGGGTTGTGGTTTGGCGGCGGCGGCGTGGGTTCATAGGGGGAATTGGAGGTGTAGCCATGCCGTTGCTCAAGCTCGCCCCTGGCGGGAGACCGACAGTTGGAACATTTGATGTGGTGGAGACAAACGTGGGCTCAGAGATCTGCGTTTTATCGATAGGGCGCTTGTGGAGGCTGCTGTGCCCAGGAGCCCGCTGAGGGAGGCTGGTGGTTGAAGTAGATGCTGAGCTAGAAGACGGATCAGGCGACACGTCGTACAACGGCGGCGTGGCATTCGCAGAGTAAGGGGCGATGGGTGAAGGCCGTGGAGGTGCCCCGATCATCTGTGGGTTAATTGCAGGCGTAGGATGAAGAGGGCGTTCGACAAAGCTTGGTGTTCCAGACCGACTGCCGCTCCGATACCTTCCAGATGCAGCAGAAGAGCTCCGATCATACGGAGATGTATCACTGACCTCCACGGACGGGCGGGTGGAGGAGGCAAGAGATGACATACCACGCTGGTCAAAGTCGGGGAACACGGAGGGTTCATATTGGTCGGCAGGAGCAGCCTCGTCCACGGTTCCCAAATCATCTCTCTCTCTCCGAGTGCGGCTCTTGGAACGGCCCGAAGCGTCAGAAGTCGAGCGATCACGTCGAGATCTGAAACTCGAATGTGGCGATGCTCCACGACTACGGCTCGACTCACGGGAGTCCTCTTGGCTGGTGCGACCAAAAGCTGCCATACGAGAACGTATGGAACGGTCGGAGGAGACGTGTGGAGAGCTCGAGTTGGGGTGTTTTCCAAAGCTAAACGGCACCCTTTCTTCCTCCTCGCGCCATTGGTCATCTGACGCCAGTGTCGGGGTAGAAGCGTTACCCAAGCCGAGCATTTTCGCATTCTTTGGGTCCTGTCTGCTGAACAAGTTGTGCTTTCCAGACTTATTCTTCAACAGGGAAAATGCATTTCCGGGTTTGCCTTGAGGGTAATCTGGGGTTTGGCGGCCCGAAACAGGGCTAGCTGATCTGCTTTCATTCTCCGCCATACCCTTCAGCTTCTCCTGCACCTTCCTTCGTCTCTCTGCTAGCTCATTCTCAAACTCTTCGCGTTCTCTTTGGGTCTCAGTGCTAGCTTGACGCCTGTGCCTAGCCACTAATTCTCCTTGCCAGGAGGAGCCGTTGAGAAGCTCCATCGGATCAACGTTCTTTTTAGGTGCTACATGCTGCTGTGGGATAGGATCCGCCAAGTCCGGCCGCTTCAGGGAGAGATTGTCGTCATCTGGAAGCTTCGGGGGAAGTCCAGGGGAAGGCGGCGGGAAGATGGACGATTTGTCGCTGTCATGTCGCAGGTGAGTACGTACTAAGCCACTCAGACCCAAACCTGACGGACCCAGGGTAGGTGAGTCAGGCTTCTCAGGGACAGCATTCAATTCGTCGGCAGTACTTTCGGCGGGGACGTTTTCGGCTATGGGCTTCAACTCTCCCAAGTCCGAGAACCGTACTTCAGGCAGAGAGCTTTGCTCTTCTTCGCCCGTGGGTGTAGATGGCTTATGTGGTGTCTCTGACCGAAGGGCGGGATGCACAAAGTCATCGGCTATTACGCCATTGGCCAACTCAAGAACAGCCTCGGCCTCATCATCTTCAGACTCACTGGGGCTCATGCTGGCGAAGAAGGTACCGTTCACTTGTCTACGAGGAGACTCATAGAGACTCGTTGCAGCGGATCGGCTAGTCGGGTGTTGAGCTTCACTGTAGTGAGAGGATGCAGAGCCAGCCCTCGGCCGATAACTTGCATTCGAAAGACCTCTTGCGCGTCCATTATTGCCTTGCGGGATGGGCCGTCCAGGAGGGGGTGACGGCCACCCCAGTGGTGGTGGTGTACTCCTCCCCTCATGCATTTGAAGCTGGCGCTGAGTGAACTGGTTTTCATCGTATTGTGTTCTGGGCTTATTGAAAAGCCCCAAAGCTGTCGCTTTCCCATGATCTTCTGGCTGCAAAGCGGCCATCAGACCTTCCTCGTTTTCACTAGCTGGGGGACTTAGTGGAGGAATTCCACCATTTGGGGTTTCGTGAGGCTTTTGCTCTTTGATGGGCTGCGTAGGCGATGTTGACGCCGGTGAAGTGCTGGTAGGGGGGAGTTTGATTGTCGTCGTTTCAGCTATCGGAAGATTTTGTATTCTATCGCGCAGACTGGTAGCACTCCTAGAATAGTTACGATTCAGACGAGGAGTTTCCGGAGTGCCTGCTCGTTGGCGGCTGAGACTCTCCAACCGATTTAATGTAGAATTCTGCTGGTTCTGGACGGACTGTGCCAGACTCTGGCCATACAGGCGCCGAGATTTCACCGAGCCGCGCTCAGGAGCCATCCCCTGTGCTCCTGGTTTGGTAAATGGATTCGGACTCTCCTGGTACGGCGATCCTGCGACAGACTGCTCGTCGATAGAGCTAGCCGCTGTTGACGAACGGCCATTGGTAGTTGGGCCTGAGGCTGTTGAGGAAAGCGTAGTTCTTTTGGCGGAGGATATACTGGATAAAGCATCTTCTGATTCTGGGAGATAGATGTCCTGCTGGGATTCCTCGGCGGCAGCACGTTCCTCTTTTTCTCTCAGCCTCAGCCGCTGGAAAGCGGACATAGACAAATCATGCTCGTAGACCGCACGACCTCCCATTCCAGAATCTGAAACGTTCGTAGTGGATGCTCCCTTAGCGGGTATTTTGTAAACCTTTTGTCGCCCCCCAAACAAGTTGTTACCTTCAGTTCGACGGGCTCTACTCATGATGCTGTCGTTTTGTGAACGGTCATCGTCGGTGCCGTAACCATCACCACCGGAAGCAAACGAGTCTCGAGCGACGCTGATGGATGGCCGACTACCATCTGTGGACACCTCATCGATATCTGCGAGCAGGTTCGGATTGTGACCAAATATATTCAATCGTGAGGCGCGTTTAGGAAAGAGGACGCTGTCATCGCTTGCCTTGCCGATAATCGAAGCTGGGTCATCTTGTTCTCTCAGCATGCTGAACCGCGCGGATAGTTTAGGCATGAGTAAACTCGTGCGGAAGTCATCATTAGATGGCAAGGCACTTCCTAGGTCGAATGCAGGCTTCTCTTCAGGCTCTTCCTTCTTGTTCTTCTTGGTTAACTTGGAGCTGAGCGAACTATGGGTGTTCTCAGTGGCTTCAACATCCTCCTTGGCCTTCTCCTTCTCCTTTTTTGTCTTGCGGAACCGATTCATGGCGGTATTTGTTCCAATGTCAATGCGAAACTAGAGGGCAGTTCACAGCAGGTGGGATGAGCAGTTGCGCAGACGCTCAACCAAGGCTAGTATCGAAAGGTTAGGGGAATTGCCACGTAACGCGGTTACAGCTCAAATTAACGAATGTACTTGAGGATACTAGGCCAATCTTACAAGTCAGAGCTATATGTCACTAGCAAGAATAGACCGTTTGCTGGAAAGGGTTGCTTGATTTGATAAATCAGATGGACCAGTCGACTCACAGAAAAGCGCCGTAACAGATGCAGACCTAACGTTTACAAATGGCGAGCGCCAAACGAGCGATTTGTGATCCAGGTTAATTCGCTAGATCCAAACAGTGGGAGTATCAAAGCTTTCCGATCATGGACTCATCCCCTGGAGCGATAGGAGCTGCTCCGCAGAGCGCCAAGGAACGGAGGCGTTATTCGACGATGAAATGCCAATAGCGGGCGAGACTTGCGGGCTTGACGAGGAACTGTTGATAAGTAGGAGTGGCAGGACTAAAGACACCTAAAAAATACCGGTCGGGTTGGAGGAATTAACAGTCTGCATGAATCGGGGGAATGTGGCTGCAGTGTCGAGCAGGCGGCGTGGAATGCGAGAATGGATCTGGAGATTGACGTTCAGTGGAGGAGCATCCCAAGAACAAATGATTTGCCGCCGCTGGGGAATGAATGGCTGGAGGAATAGAGGTAGAGAGCGAAACCACCAACGAAGGTGTCGTGAAGAGAATGTCGAGTCGGTGGAATGAAGATGAGAAAACGAAGGACAAGTGTGATTCTCGAAAGAGAAGTAAAAAGCGACGCGACAGGGAAGAAAAATAAAGCTGATGAATGGATGGAAAGGAAGGGATCTGGATTCGATCTTCGGTTGTCTCTGACTTTCTGTTTTTCCCTTTTTTAAATTCTTAATATTTATTTATTTATTTCTGTATTTTTCCTACATTTTTTTAATTTTCTAATTAGTTTTTCTTAGCTCTCTGTACGGAGGAAAGCTGAGTCGGGAATTGGTGCCTTAGACCAGCCCCATAGGATTTGTGACTATACTACTACTAGTAACTTACTTACTCAGAGGAACAGTCCAGAGCGGACGAAGTGGTTCAAATTATTGGATCCAATGGGGCCGCTGGTAAAGCCTTGGAAGGCGATCGACACTTTTAATTCTGATGGTATTGATTTTGATCCTTGAATGGCCGGAGATCCTAACTGAAGTTTTTTTGAGTGACCGTCATTGATACTGCTGGTTGATTAGATTGTTTTAGTTTGTATAAAGAATACCAATTGTATATTGAGATGATTTCTTTGGCATCTAATCCTCACTAACTTTGATAGTCAGGTTAAGTTGGGACCAGGAATTCTTTGAACCCTTTAGTCTCTTCATGTTGTTGAAAAGAATGGAAATGAACTAAAAAAAAAAAAAAAAAGGAAAAAGAAATAATAAATCATAATAAACTGTCACAGAAACCATGGTTGTTCTTTCAAGTTACCGTACGGTACCTCGGACCCAGTGCCCCTTGCAGGGCCCCACTCGCATGAACCACGAATCGGATCCAGCAGTAGGGGCCAGGATCAAATTTCGGGTACCATACTCTGTTACTGTAATGCCACTGGAGGAGCCCAGTAGACGTGTACCTCTGGTTTTTAATGGTAGGGAGAAACGAGTGACTCCGGGAGACACAACCCGAGAGAGCCCTGGTTTGATATAGACTCCTTGCGCAGCCACCCGTGCCCTTAGTTGGTTTTAATTGCCTGTCTTTTGTTGTAGCCTTCCTTGCTAGGTATTAGACTCATTCCCAATTGAACGAATAAGCATGGTGATGTTAGTTGTAGTCTATCTCGCGTATCACGGGATGTGGACCGATCTGGGCTGAGGCCTAAGCCACAGGTTCACTTTTGGCGTTTGCCGACCATGGATTTGAACGGCATAGGACAAGCCAAGGGCGGGGGAGTGGTGAAAGAAGGGAAGGAGAGTCGACATTGAGATCCTTCAAGGGAGCACGTTAGAGACTGATACACTGAAGAAAGGAGAGGCACAGGTAGATTTCTTCCATATAGTCAGGGAGTTCGTTGATCAGCTGAGCTGAGAGGAAACCTCCTCGATGGTTTCAATAATGTGACCTGTCGCTACGATGTTTCTCTCCTAGCGCTAGATGAGTTCCGGAAATTTGGACGAGCGGAGACGATCATCTCACTGCCGCGTCTCATCACTACTTGATTGATTTTAGGGTCTTGGCTCTGATTAATGCATGATTTTCCTGTTGCTGAATCCTTCAAGTATCACGATATGATGCAATCAAGTTTTGGTTAAATTTTTTTTTTCTTCGGTGTGGACTGTGAAAGACGTCATTTTGGTAACTTTGCCCAAGTATGGGGTACATGGAGTGGGAACTTAGACACTCATATCGGAGCACTTTCTTTGTTCTGATATAGTGTGTAAGAGTAGTACCCCAGCAGGAAATACCCGATGATAATCTCCGGCTTACGATACTGGACAAGATCAAGTTATGTGAGCAATTAAGCGTAGGGACCGAGAAGTCCTGAGCTTGGAGCAAATAGGATCTGATCAGCTACAATGGTTCATCTGGTTACGCTCGGGAGTATCCAGTTCACGGGTGTTGCTCTTTCCCGTAAGTCCAAAACAAACATAGAAGGAGTTCGCGAGTTCGAAGAAAACTGAAACTCTCCCAATTCAACAGATTATTGAGGCGTCAAAATCTGAGATCCCTCACCACTGGAAGGGTGGTCTTCCGATTCTTTAATCGAAGCCTCGAAGCCGGCAATTTTTCAATTCGAGCCGTGAAGTCCACTTGACTCCACGAAACCATATCTCCATGTTATATACATAGTATGTGCTGCTGCTGCCGTAGAGCTGCAGGTAAGCCACCCCAGCAGGGAGGCATCAGGCAGGGGGCGGCCCCCAGATAAAAAACTGACTCAGCAAAAGAGGGAAAAAATCTACGGTAGAGGGAAAGTAAAAAAAATAAAAACATAAAAAAATCGTGTACTCCAACCTGTCTCCCCTTAAGGCCAAAATCTTTCCTGTGGGCCGGGCAAAAGGACGATGAATCGCTGTACATAAACAGGGTGAAGCTTCCCAAGGGTTAGGGCAGGATCAGGTACACTAACCAAGCCTTCCCTAGCACCAGTTTTAGGCGCTAGTGACAGAAAACAGTCATCGTGAAGTTTGGAAATGACTGGCAGCCGTTGAAATTACCCAAAGAGAATTAGCCGTCCATGATAAACTCAACCTTCATTACACAAAATATGGAGTATGTACTCCGTGCTCCGGTTCAAGGTCGGACAAACGCCCAAGTTAGCCTCTATAGCACCTACCAAGTAATAACCCATGGCACCCTAGTAAGTGCCTTTCTTGCGTTAGTTGTACTACCTGGCCGTCAGCTTGTCTGAGGGGTACAATGTGGGTTATGTGTTGATGGGTGCAGAACAACATGCAGCTAAGGCGATTAGATTAATCTTGCACTGCCCAGCATTTGGATTCATTACTGCGGTTTCACTTTGCCCACCTAATAATACATATTTTATACATTTTCGATTGACTTTATACAACAATCACATATTATTGGCCAATTGCTCCTCTTCTTCCCCTCCTCGCAGTTTCGTCAGCGGACGCTGATTCACGTCAAATAGCCAATCTATCTGGTAAACCAAGGCGGATAAGTTCAGTATAGCAGATCCATGAGCCTCGCTATTTTTATCCCATACTAATCTGTTTTACCTGGCGCCCTATTTTTGGCCTCTTGTCGTGCCTGCGATGCAAACCCACTCTTGAATGGCAAGGAGACTACATCAGACTAAATTGATCGCCTATCCCAAGCTGCGGGCTTTTCGAAGATCGATCACAATGGCCAGTCAAGTGAAACATTGCAGCTTGTTTCAGTTTGCTTCTTCACTTAGCTCCTCTCTCTTTCTCGCTTTTTCCCTTTCCTCCCTTTACATATATATAATAGTTTGTTCGAATATTTGGTCACCCAGGACGTTGTCTAAACACACCGCTGCTTTCCTCATGCTAGCTACCGAATAGCATCCGCAAGATCAACAACCTAAAAACCTCCCTCATTTTTCCACCAGGGATAGCACCTAACCTGCCAGATACTACCTTCAGATGCCGCTGGCAAGTCCCCGCCGTATCCATAGTTAATTACTTACGCGAGATTAAGTAAGGTCGCCTGCCGTGACCGCAACCCTATAAGCAACATTATCTGCCATCCCGAAGCAATCAATACCCATCAACCCTGCCGCTTAAAAATCATGCCATAGACTTGCCAACCGCATACTCAACGCCCCATTGGACAAACCCACGCCCCGATATCAAGGAGATCCTTGTGCATTCCCATCATCATTGGCCACAGCTTGTCGATACCGCAGCAGTCAAGGAATGCTTTCCGGAATGTTTTCGAAAAGGCGCTTTAATATGTAGCGGTGGATGTAGCGCACCCCTTTCTTAAGCCATACGGGTGCGAATCCCGAGCGCTACAAGGATGATTGATGATAGCTAGATGGGATTTTGTAGATTGTGTCGACGCGCTGAAAGCTGCGGTATTTACATAGCTTAGTATGTAGGTATCATGGAGATGTTAGTTATTCGATTTGTTTGGTTTATGGTGGTCGAATTGGTACGGCTTTGCGATGGGAATTGGATGTGGTTGGATTGTCCGGGGTATATATTACTACCCGAGGTAAGTCATGCTGTTTCATCCTGCTTCACCCGCTACCCATGAGTTTTATGCATATCGGGACGGGAGTGTCAAAGATTGTGGTGGAGCTATATGCATTGAATACCATGTATCATTGAAAGCTATTGTTTTGGGTGCTAGAATAGACAGAAGACTATGCATACGCATACGTGATTGTGTAACTGAATGAGGAGCAAAATTTCCAGACTGGTTTCACTACGCAACAATGGCACAAGGTACTAGGGTGATCAATGATGATACCGCCTAAGAAACATTTCAAAGCATATTTACAGAGAACCAAAGTTTGACCCTCTCAAGGCTATAGTCGGCTTATCACGGAGTATAACAACAGCCTTGATTCTCTCGTGTCGTCTCAGGTAAGTATGTATGTCCCAATATACCGCCTTTCAGATCGCGTAGATCTAGCGGGACGATCACGGGCTGAGTTCGAGAATGTGCAGTCGAAACATAAAGTGAGGCTATATCAGAGCCCGATATATTTTTAGTGTATTAAGTTCATAGCCCTAGGTAGCAAACTCCTGGGGTTGCATCCCCTCATCCGACGTGCTTCTTAACTCTCTGAGGAAGGATTTAGCTTATACATACCGCCTCAAAAAAATCACGACTTGGTAGAGAGGATCCTAGTGCCATAATACTCGCTGTTATTACCCATCTATACTCTGTCCTATCGAAGGTATTCGAAGTTCTACGAAGCACAACCCAATTGGTAAGTATTCAATGAGTTCAACTAATGAAACAACCCGACTCCCTAAAAACACAGTAAAAACACACTTAAAAACTACCTTACCTTTTGGCGGTCCAATTTCTGTGGTGGATGCCCCTGACTAGACTAGAAGAGGTCAAGTTAGCCCGTGTATCCAACCAAACAGTAGCCCTAAAGCAGGCACTTGTAATACTAACCTGTACGCTGATACAGTCCAGGATACTTACCTTCGCAAAAAGCCTCTTAACACAGAAGTGTGAGAGAAACCTCCCACCACAAACCTAGTTAATACCAGCGCCTCCTAATAAGCGACCGCAAAAAGAAGCACCACGATCGGAAAGCATGGCAAACAGACCCAAGACCAAGATCGGAGGATCCATCATCTCACCCTTCAAACTACCACTTAATTAAAAAGAAAGACATTGATGACGTTCGCTTCTTGCATCACATTTAATATAACTTCAGACCTAGACTACAAAGTTAAATGAAAAATTGCAGCCGACAACTAGAAGTCTAGAACACCCCGTCGATAATGAAAAGCATGGATGATTGATTACTTTGGTCGATGGAGTAATCCTTCTCACCCCACCATTCATCGACAGGAAAATCAAGATCAGAATTTGTGGTGGTCGCGATCAAAGTTTGGGTGTGCGGTCCTTTTCTCCCCGGTCAATAACCGAAGCTCGGTGTTTCATATTAGGTAGATGTGGGATACGAGAGATCAAATAATTAAACCAGGTTTTTCTTGGATAATTTCCTTTTTATTTTTTATGATTATTATTGCTTTTATTGTTTGGGGAGCATCAAGTTTTCTTTGCTTTTGTTTTCATGGCTAGGATTGGAGCAAGACTTAACAAGGCTGTTGTTTGGATGATTCCTGTTTTGTCCGGGTGAAGTTCACTTAGTTGGTAGGAGGAGTATGCCAGTTGGTCAGACTGAGGTGAGCACAGGGTTTGGACTATACTGGGAAAATGCTCCGTATTTTAACTCTGATACCTGGGCAACATGAAGTATAAAATCTTCAAGGGGTGGCAAGCAATAAGTTTCAGTTGAATTGACGCGGGGAGACATGGGCCATCAGGAGATCAATCAATTGAGCATCATCCCTTTGGGACTAAACTTGAGACATCTAGTGAACTACAATCGGAATGGATACCTGGGGCACCAACAACACTACTTCTGAGCTGGAGATCACAAATGACGACATCATTAATAATTGCTTGACCTAGTGCCTGAGGCGTGCGACTATTCTGCCCCCCACTAAAGTAAAAAGCTAACGTCCTGGTAATATCAACCTGGCAAAGTTTCTAATAGCAAGATATTCCAACAAAGAACAAAGATAAACTCACAATGCAAGTCCTTCTCTTAGGCGGCCACGGCAAAGTTGCCCTTCACTTAACCCCACTTCTTCTCAACCGCGGCTGGAACGTCACCAGCGTGATCCGCAACCCGGAACATGAGAATGAGATCCTCGCGCGGGGAAAAGGTACAAAGGGTAAACTAAATGTCCTTATCTCCAGCCTTGACGATATCAAGAGCGATGAAGACGCAAAGAAGGTCCTAGACACTGCGTCTCCGGACTACGTAGTGTGGTCAGCCGGTATGCGCGAACATCCTGCCACAATTGAGTTTAATCCAGCGCCATGTGTAAGGACAATGCTGATGTAGAGATAAAAGGTGCCGGCGGAAAAGGTGGTCCCGAGCGGACGTTCGCCATTGACGAACGCGCCGCCAAACACTTCATCTCTGCCTCGTTTGCTTCACCCCGCGTGACCAAGTTCCTTCTTGTCTCGTGGCTCGGAAGTCGACGTGTCCGGCCTACTTGGATGTCTGATGAAGGGTGGGAGGCTATCCAGAACGTCTTTCACAATGTTCTGCCCGCGTATGCGAAGGCCAAGCTTGAAACGGACGAGTATTTGACTGCGTTTGCGGCTCAGCGCAAGCAGAACCAGTCCTCTCCTTTCCAGGCCATTTGCCTGCGTCCAGGGACTCTGACCGATGAACCGGCGACTGGTAAGGTGCAGTTGGGTAAGACAGAGGGTCGAGGTAATGTCACCAGAGAGGATGTGGCGATTGTGGCGGATCGGTTACTTGCTCGGTCCGATACAAATGGCTGGTATGATTTGCTGAATGGGGATGAGCCGATTGATGGTGCGGTGGAACGGGTGGCGAGGGAGAAGGTGGATGTTGTTGAAGGAGAGGATGTGGGTGCGATGATGAAGCGGTTCTTCCCATAGTTATGTTCTGCAATGTGCATACTACATACCTAATTGAGGGTGGTATCTGAGACTGACGTCTCGGTGCTACCACTATTAACATATACAGTACACATACAAGCAACCCTTTTTTTACCGGAGCTCTGGCTTACTCTGACGAGCCTGATAGTTTACTCAAATGCTGACTATGAATTAGACGTGCGTAAAATGCATCTACATTATGACCGCCAATATATAAACCTGATCTATATTGATTACAGCTTAGCCTTGGGCGCCGCTGCCTCTTCCTTAGCTTGACTCTTGAGGACTCTCCGCAGAATCTTTCCGCTCACACTCTTAGGAATCGCGTCTATGAAGCGTATCCCTCCACGTAAACGCTTGTGGTATGCCACTTTGCCGTCTAGCCATTGGATGATGTTAGTCGCCTCTTGACCTGTGCTAACGCCTGAAGACTTGCTCTGTGCACTCCGCACCACATAAGCAAGCGGCACCTCAGTACCATGGGCCTCGCTTTCAATGCCAATAACTGCGACATCGTCGATTGCCTCGTGGTCCACCAGGATACCTTCCAGCTCTGCCGGAGCCACCTGGAAGCCCTTGTATTTGATGAGTTCTTTGACACGGTCTGTGATGTAGAAGTTTCCATTCTTGTCTTGGTATCCTACGTCCCCGGTGCGGAACCAGCCATCAGGCGAGAGGCAGTCGGCGGTAGCGGACGGGTTGTTGTGGTATCCCTGGAAGATATTGGGGCCCTTCATGTACAGCTCTCCTACCTCACCGACTGAGACTTCGCGCGGCTCCGATCCATCCTCAGGCATGGTCATGTACTTGGCTTCCATGTTCGGCAGCAACTTGCCGACAGACCCGATACTTGTCCGCCATTCCTCCCAAGGCTGGGTGTGAGTAGTAGGACTTGTCTCGCTGAGTCCGTAGCCTTGCTTGATTCCACATTTAATGCGCGCATACACAGCCTCCACAAGCTCGTGTGTGAGTGGGGCGGCCCCGGAGTTCATCATGCGGAGAGTGGACAGGTCATATCTGTCGACGATGGGGTGCTTGCTCAACAACAGAACGACTGGGGGGACCACGTAGCTAAACGTGATACGGTAGTTTTGAACATGGGCACACCACTTTTCAATATCAAACTTCTGCATAACTAAAAGCTGATAACCTTGGAATAGAGTCTGGTGGACAAGACAGGTCAAGCCTAGTAAACCAATTAGTCTTCGCGAAACAACGTACACCTAAACGACGAGCAAACCCACCGTAAATATGGAAAAATGGCAGAAACGCTAGCACCCGGTCTCCTTTCCCGTCAGAGCCTCCGTTCCAAGTCAGATTCCCGGCCTCTCCAGCCGACAATTGTAGAGAGTTGGCGACAATATTCTTATGAGAAAGCATGACACCCTTGGGAATACCAGTAGTACCCGAAGAATAGACAAGGAACGATAAATCCTTCTCTGGGTTGATCTTGGCTTTGCGATACCTAGTAGCTCCCGAGATGTTTCGGACGGATGTAAAGTGTTTGATCCTAGCTTCAGGATCGCGCGCGTCTCCGATAAGGATAATGCGGTCTTCCGGGATATTGACTTGTTTGGCGGCCTCTTTTACCACCGGGAGCTGGGCAACCTGGGTAATCACTGCTTTGGCACCCGAGTTCTTTAGCTGAAAGGCCAGTTCTTCAATTGTGTAAGCTGGGTTTGCGGGCGATACTACGCCTCCAGCCCAATGGGTACCCCACATCACCACTGGGGTGTCAATGCTATTGGGTGTGAACAATGCCAGTACATCGCCTTTGCGCCAATCGTAAACAGCCTTCAATCCTGTGCCGAAGGAAAGCGCCGTGTCTTTCAGGCTTTGGTAGGTGTAGTATCGTTGTGTGTCGGCATCTTGGTAGATGACTAACAGACAGACAAGATAGTTAGCTTTTAGACAAAGAAATCAGGAAGTTGCAGATATACTCTTATCATCTGGAAAGGCCCTATCTTTGCGTTCGAACAGAAAAGTCCAGAGATCGACGTTGGGAATATCAATCGGCGGGTATTGTGAGGAGACGGGCATGGCCACGGTGCGGGGAAATCTGGGGTTAGACAAGGGCGTAACAACTAGGGGCTTGACTGAGAAGAGAATTCAACTGGGAAAAGGAAAGGAGAAAGGGGAGAGAGTAGAAGGGTAGAAGGTTATGAGGAGGGAGAAAGACCAAAAGTAATGCTTAATCGGTCTTAAGTGAAAGCGTACACTCGGCCCTCGGCTTGGGGAGCTGATATGATAAGCAATGAGGAACAACCGCCTCTCCGCATATCATCGGATGAAGAGCCAACTGCGACGTAACAAAACTTTGGCCGTATCGGGACATCTTTCTTTTTTCTAAGAGGGGCATAGCCCCCTTAAACACGTATTTCTCTGCTTCAACAATAGTGTAGAGCTGCTTAGTGAATTTTACTCAATTATTATTTAGCCCTGGAGAGGAATACTCCGTAGAAGTGCCGGCAGCTTCTTTACGGAGTAGTATTTACGGAGTACCGGCCGGTAGTTCCAACACCGTACTAAATGTGGTTGTGGATGTTGGTTGCAGATGAGCCGACCCCCTTTTTTGGGTCGCGCCCCCCGAAACTGGTTAATAAGCAACTTGGGTCACGTACGGCGCACATGACCCCTTTCATACACTAAGGTTAAATTTCATCGTAATCTTCTCTTTTCAAAAAAATTTTACTAACACTATCCCTACCACCACCCGCACTAACGGCATGGCTGGTTTGTTGAAAAATGAAAGCTTTAATAATTTCTAATTGATAAATAAGCAATAGCTTGATTAGAAGCTAAATTTTAATCAATTTAGAAATAGTATTAGCGGTATTTACGCGAGGTCGAAGCCGGCTACCTAGAGCTTGCTGAATACGAGAAGATAATAAATATATATTGTTTTGTATGCATCCGATATTTTGTGGTTAAGTGGTCAATAATTACTCAGAAATTGCTTGCTAAACAAATTACTACTCTTCCTGTATTCGCCTCCGTCTCTCTATAAGATCAAGCTCTAATCTCTCATTTTCAAGCCGTTGATTGCGAGCTTTCTCTTCCTGCTGTCTAATCTCTGCCTCAAGCCTTCGAAGCTCAAGCTCCTGACGCCTCTGTTCTAAACTTAAGGCATTGGTTGAAACAGCACGACGAAGATCACGCGTAGATATTGTTGATCTAATTAGTTTGTAAGTGCATGCTAATCACTTGTTAAGCACCTAGGGAAAACTTACTCATTATCATCGATTTGTGATGAGGATCGAGAGCATGATCTTGCAGTTCTCCGAGATGGTGGGTCAGTTTCACTCTCCGAAGTACTAGATAAAGCAGACCGTCGGCGCTTGCGGCTCCCTGAGATATAAGTACTTAGTAAGTACCTAGCAACCAGTTTCGAAATACTTACTCTCCCGACTCATATGACGAAGGTAATTGACTTCCATATTTGATGTTCGATATGAATGACGAACATTAAATTGCTGAAAGTTATTATACCGCAAAATATCATTCTTATCCAGCTTTGCAGAGCTAGAGGTTATATTTTAGTCTTAATCAGTTGCAAAGTATTTATCAAGCACTTGTTAAGTAGTTATACTCACTTTTTAACTGCCTCAGCTAAAGTCAGATATTTGCCGGATGCATACGACTTTTGATGAGACTGCTCAACAGCATTTGTATAATTTCGTAGTATATCAAAGTAAAGAGGTTGAATTTTAGAGCATGCTTTATTCAATCCTGCTTTGATAACTGCGCTTTTCTTTTGTATAGCCCAATTTTGAACTTTGACGCCCTCGTACTCTATTAGGTGGTTAGTAACTGCTTGCTAAAGTACTTAATAAGTGAGCATACTTATAAATAGGTCAAGCAAAGTATCATAATCAGTCTCTGATTTACAGTCCAAAAGACTCATCATACGGTTCCAAAGAGAAGAACCTTGACTTTTAGTACCAATAGCATTTAAAATTGACCGTTGAAAGTGGACCCGGCAGAACATAATTATATGTTGTAAATGCCATGTAATATCTCGATGTTGAGGGTCAATCTCGGAAAGATATCGACCAAGGCCTAAACACTTAGTAGGTGCTTGGTAAGCAGTTAATAAATACTTACCCGAGTATTGTTTATTGTCCATATCAACAATAATACCTTGTATTCCAGAGCCGTGGATTGGATCAAAAAGCACTGGCCGCTGAGAAACCTTCTGAATCAGATTAAAAACCCGCTTAAAAAGTAAATAATACCCTTCACTAGAATCTTCACTGGTAAAGACTCGTAATAAGGTAATAACTGGTTATAAACTAGTTAGCACGTAGTTAAGAACCAGTTATATAATACTCACTTTTGCACTGATCAGGTAAGAATGTTGCAAAATGAACCTCATTTATATCCTTAGACCGAATCCGCTTGTAGGACATATCTACCTCAAAAAAGGAAAGACGAGAAAGGAGCTGAATTTGTTCTTTAAATCCACACAGAATCATGGTGCCCTGGGAATCATGGTACTGTTCTTGAATATAATCCTAAGTACGTTATCAGTACTCTATAACTGATAAAAAGTAGTTCAAAAGTCTGTACCTTTATATATTGGTTAATATTTTGAAGAAAAATAAGGCTATTAATCTCCTGTCCATTAGGATATGAAAGCAGACGTTGTTTCTGGATAATTGTTGCAATTCGGTCTTTATTACAAAAGCTAGAGTGAATCTCTGCTAATGTAGAAGTATTATACTGCTGACAGATGGCTTCAAGCTGTGGGTTTCGAAGGAATTGTGCTATTTTATAACTAGTTAGAAAGTATTTTCTAAGCAGTTAGTAAGTGCTTACCTATAGTCAAACTCGGATCCCGAATTTGTTGGATGATTCTTTTAACTCCTTGTAGGATACTCTCCGGTGGCTTGCTTGGTGGAGGAGGGGGATGTTTATGTATGCCATGTGAGGTAAATAAGATATATGGACATTGATTTATATCCACAGGAACCAAGGCATGAAAAATAACATCACAAGATGTATGTATTAATCGTCCTGAGCCCTGAGGATGATCTCGTTCTTTAATTACTTAGTAATTGATTAAGAACTAGTTAACAAAGTACTTACCACAGTATTTCCGTCTTGAAGATAATGGTTCAAAAACACCACATTTTTCAACAGGTGGTAGAATCTCTTTATTAAAAAGATCTTCAAGAAAGCTGAAATCTATAACTGTATGACCTTGAATAGCCCCTCTATGGTGTTTGTTTAAGAAACCATCAGACTCATTTATACACCCAATATAGGGGGCGAATTCTCCATTGACATTCTAAAGTAGTTAGTAACTACTATAGAATTGCTTATCAAGTACTTAGCCATACCATCTGGTTATATCTTTTAAAGACTGGTTTGCATGTAGGAAGTTGTTCCAAGCAGGCATGGCCCTTCTTGAAGAAAGTAACCTTTGATCGGTAGTAACTATAAGTAGTTAATAACTGTTTAAGAACCAGTTAAAGAATAGTTACCTATACGCATTTCGCTTTGCAAGATCTGTCTCTAAAATCTGAATATCCTTCTGCGACTGCTGAATTTGACGCCAAATATCCTTATCCACAGAGGTATGATGGTAAAATAGAAGAGACGGACTTAAGTATTCGCATGTATAAATTCCAGAGCATTTCCACGTCCATTTCTTAACGCGGCAGTTTAAGAATGGGGAATAGACTGGTTGTTTTCGTCCTTGAGATTGCCTTTTAGCATATTGAATCTAGAATCACTTAGTAATCAGTTATAAAATACTTTGTATATACTTACTCCATGGGCAACTTGCTCCATTTCAACTTGTGATTGTCCTCTTGAAGCAACAACATATGTATAACCATGTATATGAGTTGTTGGATATTCTGGTAGATCATCAATATATTCAACCACGAGTGTAGTAAGAGGAGAGGTTTTAGCACTAGTGAGAGGAATCGGGATAGCTGATTCCTATGATATCTTAGATACTTAGTAACCAGTAAGTGATTAGACACCTACCTCCATATCTGAGTCTATGTGGTCTAACTCGGGTATATCATCCAGATTAATAATAAGCTGATCGGTGTCCATCAGGGAATAGAAATAGAAACTGATTAAAAAGTGGTTGGCAACTGCTTAGCTCATTTGAGAGAAATAAGAAACTACGAATGAAGGGTAAAGAAACGTATTTCAAGCAAAGGTGTACGGTAGATTGAAAATTCGCGTGCGTCGTTCCTGCTTATTAATGGACTTGGCAGTCACGTGTAATTACCAAGGGGCATGCCACTAATTTTTAAGGGGTCGTGTGACCTATGTACTCAGTCCTTGTGTGGGTGGCTGTAACGTACACCACCACCGAGTGATCCACCCACGCGTTTTGGCCGCGGTCAATAATCTCGCTCAATTCAACCACCCACCATGCCTCCAAAAGCGTGTCAAAATCTAAATAATTTAATTGAGAAGGAGGGAAGGGTCCTACTTGCGATATTAGCCTATGAAAAGCACGAAATAAAGTCAATTCGTGAAGCTGCGCACGTTTTTAATATCTTTTATGCAACTCTGCGCCGTCGGCTTAATAAAATTACCTATCGCGGTGAAACGCGCGCAAATAGTTATAAAATAATCTAAAATAAAGAGGACTCGCTTGTACAATAGATTCTATCACTAGATCGACATAGAGCGCCTCTCCAACTGTTCTATATACAAGAAATAACTGACATCTTACTTACTGGGCGCGGTACTACATCTATTCAATTAATTAAAGAGAACTAAGTGTATAAATTTATCAAACGTCGACCTGAAACCAAAACTCGCTATTTTAGATAATATAATTATCAGCGAGCTAAATACAAAAACTCTAAAACTATTAAAGAGTGGTTTAATTATATATAAATTACTATAATGCAACAAAGTATTACACTGGAAGATATCTACAATTTTAATGAAACTGGTTTTACTATAGATCTAGTAGCTACTGCTTAAGTAGTTACTAGAGCTGATTATTATAGAAGAGCCTCTCTTGTACAGCCAGGCAATTGGGAATAGATTACTTTTATTAAGTGTATCAACTCTACTGGGTGAACACTTTCTTTATGTATTATCTTTAAAGAAAAAGTCTACATAGAGGACTGGTATCAAGATCTAAAGATCCCGCGTGATTGGAGAATTGAAGTTAGTTCTAATAGATAGACTACTAATGAGATAGGCCTTCGGTGGCTTAAGAATCTCTTTATTCCTGCTACCATTAGCCGTGTTAGAGGGTTCCCGTACGAACCCTTTGAGTTTGAGAAACTGGGCAACAGGCCTGCGTAACAAGGGATAGCATTCCGGCGAAGGAACATAAAGCTTTGTTTACCATGTCTGTTTTCCCTTCTTTCTTCTCTTCTTTCAATGATTCCTTCGTGTACGTACGGCATCCTTAGGTTGAGGCAATCTAAGCGTGACCCCTAACAAGCCGTACGACTGGAAAATACCGTCTAGTTATTCTTGATGGCCATGGCAGCTATCTCACACCTCAATTTAATTAGATATACAGTGAGAACAATATTATACCTACCTATATACCTGTACATTCTTCTTATAAACTGCAGCCTTTGAATATAAATTGTTTTAAGTCTCTTAAAAATACTTATAAAGGCTTATAGTAGAGAATCCTCAAAATGATGCCAACCGATCTGCAACCACTCCAATGACAGTATTCAAGAAAAAGGGGTCACATGCAATCATTTCCAATGTACACGTTCTACACAGATCTAATAAAAATAAGTGTACATAATATAAATCTATAATCACATCAGGCTAGTTCGCCCTCCAATCTCTCGGCCACCCTCGCCATTAGGCATTTCCCCATTTCGGCCAACCGCAAACTCGTGGTATATCGCCTGGAATCGCCGCCGTTCTGCCACGCTAAGTGAGCTGCGCGTTGTAGCGAGTGATCGCTCCATGTGTTCCCAGCGGACAACGATCTCTTGACGAGGCTCTTCCTGAGCGGCATCGTTCTTTACAGGAGTCGTCGCAGCGTTAGCCGCTGTACCTTGCTCAATCTGCCGTTGGCGCCGCCGAGCATTCTTGATTGCGTCAATCTTGGACGCAACGACTGTAGGCGAGGGCATAGACACCGTCCCACCTCTCTGCTCGGACGTGGAGTAAAGAAACTGGATGAAGGATTTGGTGCTGGTACTCGCTGACTGCTTGACGTTATTCTTAGCTGCAGGCTTGTCAACGGCGCGGTCCCCGAGAGCATCATGGACGGCTTCAAGATGGGCATTGTAGACAACAGCTTGGAGATCAGCGCCGGAAAAGCCTTCGGTCGCCGCGGCTACTTCGTCCAAGCGATTGACAACTTCGTCGCTCATCTTCAACTTGTCGCTGACAGCTCTGATGATATCAATGCGGTCCGAATGACTCGGCATATCGCATAGTAACGACTTGTCCAATCGACCCGGACGCAGCAGTGCAGGGTCGATCAAATCTGGTCGAGAAGTAGCAGCGAGGACGTATACGCCCGAGAGTCCTTCCGCACCATCCATCTGTGTGAGTAGCTGATTGACTACACGATCTGTGACACCAGTGGAATCATGGCCACGCTTGGGTGCGATGCTGTCAAACTCATCGAAGAAAAGGACACAAGGTCTGGCTGCTTGAGCTCTTTCAAACAGATCACGAACGCTTTTCTCACTCGCACCGATATACTTGTTCAGGATTTCTGGGCCCTTGACGCTAATGAAATTGAGGCCACACTCGCCTGCCACTGCACTGGCTAGAAGAGTTTTCCCGCAACCAGGAAAGCCGTAAAGTAACAAGCCAGATCGAAGACGCAATGGGCACTGTGCAAAGATGGGAGCATATTTGGTAGGGTATTGAAGCGTCTCCAGCAACATCTGCCGGGTCTCGTGCAACCCACCGATGGCGGAAAATGTTGTAGTAGAAGAAGTAAGAGTAACGTTACGAAGGGATGCTGGTGTAAAGCCTTTGATTGCATTCTCAAAATCCTCTGCACCAAGAGTAATCGTCTTCGACGAACCGGAGAGCTCTTGGACAGATCGTATGAGAGCCTCATTTCTTGCGCGGGAGACGAGCAGAACCAGGTCACCAGGCATATACCCATCGGTTTTACCGGCAAGCTCTAGGAAATCGACATCACGACCCAGGACAAAGCCGTCTGCACCAGCTGAGCTAGGGCGACTATCCGGGTTCGATGGATCTAGCCATGAGCCCCGAGTCGATGCACTGGAATCTCGTGCATGACCATTTGTAGTGATGCTAGCACCTCTATCTTGGCTTGTCAGCTGCTCGAGTACCTTTCGTCTCCCTTCCTTATCCGGAGCCCTCAAATGAATAATTTCGCGTGCCACGTGTCCTCCAACTATTACATTGTTCAACGACTCTTTTGACTGTGCTGTCGCTAGCAACACTACCGAAGAATTCATAGAGCAGTATTCTCGCACCATCGCGCAGATAACCTCACTGTTCTGCCGGCTGCGACCATTGTCTCCTCCTACCTGCAGCTCCGTCTCTACTGGGCATAGTTTGTCGAGGTCATCTAGAATCACGACTGACTGCCCGCCTAGACGAGCGCACCAAGAAGCGGACATGAAAAGGCGGTTCAAGGTCTCTTTGACGTTGGAAATTCGGGTTTCGTCAGTGACGAGTTTGCGACAAGAAAAATACTTCACATTGAAGAGGTATTCTTTCCGAAGGCGATGCGCCAGAAGATGGCTAAGTTTCGTTTTTCCTGAACCAAGACCACCGGTCACCAAGACTGACGATGACTTAGTTAAATTATCAAATGACTGTGAGATGATCTTGTCGATTCCCACCATTTCAGGTCTAGTAGATGGTATTGACTCCTCTGTAGGCATTGGGGATGAGCCCTGGTTTAGTGGTCTAGGAATTTCGGACTGTATTTCAAGTGACAGCTTAGCTTCCGATCCCTGCAACCATCCAAATACTGGTTCGGACGAAGCCTTTAGCGGAGGGTCAAATCGAACAATAGCGCCATCAAACGCAGACACTATTGTCTGATTCCCTGTCTTCGGAAGAACCATCCCATCTGTCAGAGGGCCCGACAGTAACCCATTCTCTGAGCCAGGGTTGCCATAAATCACCTTGATTCGTTCAGCTAGTGCATCCTTGGCTGCCGCCGTGTCAGCACCGAATTTCAATCCATCCTTTTTCTTTGACGAATCAGCCATGAAGGGATATATTTTGAGTGACTTGACGGCTGATCGCTGTAACGGTGGAGGAGCTGCTTCAACGCGAACGATACCACCTACCATACTCTCAGCACCAAGTGCGGAGCATAACAACGTAGACATGGCCAGGTGCTGAGTGTGTGGTGCATCGATCCACGGCACCAATTTGGCAACAAGTTTCGTTGTGGGCGCGCCGGACTCATTTGACTTTTGTTCTGCTTGATTCAACTGCTGTTGAGGGTCAAGTGGAGGCTTCAAGCCGGACGGTTGAATGATGGTGATGCAAGCCCAGCTAGCTCCCCGGAGTTCATGTGATGCGAGCATATCTGAGTCTACCCAAACGCGGAAGCCCTCATTTCTGTCCTCTCCTAACTCCCCATCAAAGTACTCCTCGGACCACTGTCGATCGACACCTCTAAAATAGAGATAGCCTCTGCTCGTTGAGTCTGATTTACCACTCTTTCCCCGTGTAGTACTTCCACTACTCCTTCCTCCGACGCTTCTCCGGCTGCTCCCAGTTACACTTCGACTATCCCCTCGGGAACCTCTTGCATTCTTGGGACGCACCTTTGGAGCAACGATAACCTCCGCATCGGGTGCTATCTTGGCGAACGGGGAGGTATTCGGTGGGGTAGGTGTGAGAGATGTAATGACGATATTGGCGGTTGATGTCGGGGAAAGATGCAGCGCAAGAGGATGCAGGTGGTCCGGTTCAGCCGTGCTATACGTAGGGTTTGGTAGAGCCCGGATTTGCGACAAAAGGTTTAGTTCCAAAAAAGTCGCATGAAGCTCGATGACTATAAAAAGAATAAGCAATTGCGGTTTCCGAGTAGACGATAGTAAAGCCATACTTTCCCAGTCTTCAGGAGTCAAGGGCTCTATGTTGATAGTATGTGCTACTGGGGGATCTAAGTGAATGAATATTCCAACCTAAGAGCATGTTAGCAAGTTGGAATCCCAGCATAGTGAGTCCGGCGCATACTCTTTGTCCTTCAGCAAGGCCCAAGACTCTCCCGAATGTGGTATCCAATTCAACAGTGGATACATCCTGCTCCCTAGAAGAGGAACCGCTGTTAATGCCATCCTTGCCAACAACGGGTGCAAGCTTGCGCTTGCTTGGCATCCCGGTCCACCCCAGGTAGCATGACCGTTGTGTTGGATTGCCGGCCTTTCCCGACGAAGGTCGGTATTGCAACTCGACGATCACATTTTGCGCAACCTAATAAGAGATCAGAAATGTCTAATGAATTGGTGTTTATGACAAATGAGAAGCTAGCTTACAGTGTTGGCATTGACAAGCAGTGCGACCAGCGATGGTGGTAAGTTCAGCAGACAATTCTTCAAAGGTGAGAGGGCGACCTCGGCTGTAGTGGAGGGCTTCTTGGGCGCCATACTCAGGCGCTAACAGGTTAATTCGTTACTTCAGTAGTAACAGAGAACTCTTGAAGAAGAGAGAAAATCACAGCTCATTATGTCCCCCGGACATTGACTCCGCAATCAAGTGCCCGCTATACGCTGTTCGCCGAGCCGGCCCGCCCATTGGTTTCGGACCGAGGGTTATTCCTCGCCGGTCCATGTGCTCCAACCGCTAGTCCGCTATGAGACTAGTCTCGATTGAGGAATGAGCAACGCGTCTGTTTCGTGTCGCGACGTGTCTTGGGCCTGAGGTTGCTGAGGTTGCTGGGGTGCCGAATTTGATCCACCAAACTCACTAACTTCTTCTCTGAGCAAATCCACCAAAAGTGCGCCCGCCGCTTCCTTCTGCCCTCGATCGATGCAAGTACTGCCGCTATTTGTGTCGCTTTGCCAGCTAATTGTCAACTCTACAGGCTCTCCCCATTATCGCATCATGGCTTTGCTTCAATACCATGCCCCCGTGGACTATGCGGCGCAACTAGACGCATTCAAGGACTTCCTCACGCACTTCAAATCCTTCGAATCAGCTTCTGCATCCGCTGCGACTGAGGCTCTTGAGGACTTGCGCATTGATGGAGACCGCACTAGCGATGAGTACGACTTTATGGATGATGTAGAAGATGGGACTGGGGCTCAGGGAGAAGGATCCGGTCGCAGGCGCCGTGAAACAAAACTCAAATATATGCAAATGCTGCAAGATGTTGCAGACCGCGAACGCACGAATGTCCTGATCGAGCTTGACGACCTAGCTACTGTGAGTAGCCAACCGTTTGGTTCAAGACTATGACTGACATTATGGTGGCAGTTCGAGAAATCGCTCCCCGAGGAGACAGGTCTCAAGCTCGTCGAATCGGTGCAAAAGAACACTAAGCGCTATGTCGATGTTTTCTCGGAGGCAGCTGATGCCGTCATGCCAAAAGAAACCAAGGAGATTACGTATGCGATGATACTGAGTCCTTGGGTGAACGATGACTGATCAAAACTACAGATTCAAGGACGATGTACTCGATGTTATCATGTCGCAGCGTGAAAAGCGGAATGAAGCCATGACCATGGCTATGGAGGCCGACATGGATGCCGCAGCGGAGCCTTCGATATTTCCCCCAGAATTGACTCGTCGTTACACCCTGAACTTCAAGCCACTTACTCCTTCCGGCTCGAGCAGCGAACGCGAATCGAAAGCCCTTGCGGTCCGAAATGTCAGAGCCGAGTATCTTGGTAGTTTGATTACTGTCCGTGGTATAACTACTCGTGTTTCAGATGTCAAGCCAGCTGTTCAAATCAATGCTTACACTTGTGATCGCTGTGGATCAGAAATGTTTCAACCAATCACTACGAAGCAATACCTTCCTATGACAGAGTGCAAGTCGCCGGAGTGTCAACAGAACAACTCTAAGGGACAGCTGTTCCTGTCTACTCGCGCTTCTAAGTTTGTTCCGTTCCAAGAAGTGAAAATTCAGGAGATGGCAGACCAAGTGCCCGTCGGCCATATTCCACGAACAATGACCGTCCACTGCCATGGCAGTCTGACTCGTCAATTGAATCCTGGTGATGTTGTTGACATTGCAGGAATCTTCCTCCCTACGCCGTATACGGGATTCAGGGCCATCCGTGCTGGGTTGTTGACTGACACATACATGGAGGCGCAGTATATCACTCAACATAAGAAGTCCTACGACGACACCGCGATCGACAGCTGGACTCTTCGCAAGATCGAACACCACCAGAAGTCAGGGAACATGTACGAGTACTTGGCACGCTCTATTGCCCCTGAGATTTACGGTCACCTTGATGTGAAGAAGGCCTTGCTTCTTCTGCTTATTGGAGGTGTCACAAAGGAGATGGGTGACGGTATGCACATTCGTGGTGATATCAACATTTGTCTGATGGGTGATCCTGGTGTTGCCAAGTCACAATTGCTGAAGTATATTGCAAAGGTTGCTCCCCGAGGTGTGTACACCACTGGCCGAGGAAGCAGTGGCGTCGGTCTCACGGCCGCCGTGATGAGGGATCCTGTAACAGATGAGATGGTACTGGAAGGAGGAGCTTTAGTCCTGGCGGACAACGGTATTTGCTGTATCGATGAGTTTGACAAAATGGATGACTCGGATAGAACCGCCATTCACGAAGTGATGGAACAGCAGACGATTTCGATCTCGAAGGCAGGAATCACAACCACTCTCAATGCTCGCACATCTATTTTGGCAGCTGCGAACCCGCTGTACGGACGGTACAACCCCCGTGTCTCTCCGGTTGAGAATATCAATCTGCCCGCTGCTTTGCTTTCGCGTTTTGATGTCATGTTTCTCATTCTTGACACCCCATCGCGCGACGCTGATGAAGAACTGGCACATCACGTCACTTACGTTCATATGCACAACAAGCACCCTGAAAGTGAGGATGCGGGTGTCATGTTCACACCTCATGAGGTTCGCCAATACATCGCAAAGGCACGTACTTACCGGCCCGTCGTCCCTGCATCTGTCTCCGACTACATGGTTGGAGCATATGTCAGGATGAGGAAACAGCAGAAGATCGATGAGAGCGAGAAGAAGCAATTTTCTCACGTGACTCCACGTACTCTGCTGGGCGTTGTCCGTCTTTCACAAGCGCTCGCACGTCTTCGTTTCAGTGAAGTAGTTGTCCCAGAAGACGTGGACGAGGCCCTGCGTCTGGTTGAAGTTAGCAAGGCTTCTTTGTCTCACGATGGCCAAGGAAGTGCGGACCAGACCCCTAGCAGTAAGATCTACCACCTCATCCGCAGCATGTGGGAGAGTGGCGCGGCAGCCGTGGGAGAAGAGGGCGAGCTTAATATGAGGAGGATCAGAGAACGGGTGCTTGCGAAGGGCTTCACTGAGGACCAACTTACGATGACCATCGATGAGTACAGCGAACTAAGTGTAAGTTTTTTCCTTCCTTTCCCCCTGCAAACCTTGCTCCTTCGGCATTTGCTTACATGGTTCTCTCCTTTCAGGTCTGGCAAGTCAATAGTAATGGCACACGTCTGATGTTCATCGGCGGCGACGCAGAAATGGCTATGTAAAGAAGGATATTATCTAATTCTAGTGCTCATTGACAAGAATATTGTAGTGTTTACCTTGTCATGAGTTAATCGGGGCCTGTGATGTTATTCTGAGCTTGATTTGTTCCGTGTTAATGATATTCTCGAGAGGATAGACTCAGGACAGGTGTTACGGTGCATAGTGTTTATCTGGGACCAATATACCTCATTACAACAAGCAATCTGGCCAAAAAAAGGTAATAATCCAACTAGAGCTCATATTAAGGAAGGAAAGACTAGAGCTATGTTACCGCTATGCCCAACATAAATCCACTTGCACAACAACCATACATACTACATAACCTCTTCAACTAGCACCATCCATCCTCACCCACTCTTCCAAGTACACGATACCCCAGACATTAGAGGTACATCTCACCGAATCCCCTAAACCTCACAGTTATTCTGAATAGGCACCTCAGCGCATAGATTCGGGCCCGCTCCATACGGATTGTCACAGAGCGTATTACACTCAGTCGACTCCGGGGTAAATACCAAGAACTGGTAGTTAGGCACGTTCAGCCTGAACTGCTTGGTGATGTCGTTGTTGTTCTGCGACGCCTTGTAGCCCGCGCGGCAGGCGCAGTGGAACCGGGTACCGGTGTTGATGCACGAAGTGGTAATGTCGCAGTGGTTCTGACCAGAGATGGGGTTGCAGGTGCCGCAAACTGGTGGTTTGGGGGCTGGGTTGGCGAGGACGAGGGAGGAGGTGGCCAGGAGGAGGGTGGTGAGGATGGAGAGGGTATGCATTTTGGTTTTTGTTTGCGAGACAGGTAGTACTGAAGAGGGATGGATATGTGTGGATTTTGAACGAAGAATGGAGTGCCTTGCTTTGCTTTGCGTAATTAGGATAGGAACAGTTGCTTTTGCTTTCTTGCCTGGTGTGTCTTTCTTAGCTGGCATTTGGGCTCCTTTATATATCTTTTGCCTTGTTGCTTGCTTCCTGGCTATGCCTCGATCTAGACCCGACGTGAGGCCGGTCCATTTCCTTGAGACAGGTCAGTCAGCCATAGTCAGTTAGGCCCCCGAATATCGTCACGAGAACAAGTGCAGGAAGGCAACAAAGAGGATAGCAGCGATGTCCGAGACATGTCTCTTTGTTGTGCAGACTGTACTTTCTGGGTTTGTTGGGGCTCAGCAGTTGAGTCGGAGTTATTCAGACTGGCGGTATCGAATACGAGATCTGGAACATGGGACAAAGGAACCAATGCTACTTAATGCTGAGTGCATTAGTTCAGGGTGATAATGCGGGGGAAACTAGTATTCAAACCTTGACAATTAAACTCACCACTAAATACCTATCCTTTTAGCTCGGTATTTCTTGCCCGGATGTATGTTCCGACGTCGTGTTTTCCCTTCGGGCATGCGTGGGTCATGCAGATGGCAGGGGAGTTGTTTTTACTTGTCGGTCTTGCGATGTCAGGTCGGTGTCGTATACGTTTTTGCCATGAGTTTCACTTGTCTGTGTGGTAAATGGCTCGGTGGATCAGGTTATCAATTCCGGACGGGGGTTTCGGGTCTATGGTACAACTGGATATGTTGCGGCTGTTCTCGTATATCAACGAGGGCCATCCTGGAACTTGGCGAATGGCAGCGAGGGCGAAGCGAGAAACCACAATAAGTGATGACTCCACCATTACCTGTCAGATTATGCTCGACAATTATTGAACTTAGAGTGGTATACTCACTTGACTACCTGGGATGTCTTGATTGGCTATTCTGCAGGGATATACTATATATAGTGGTTCTAGACAAAGAGTTTATGAGGAAAATGATGCAAAAGCATCATTAAAAGCGAATTCACGGCGCCCATAACCCAAAACTGGTATTTTTATCATATGCAATCAAAGCGTAAGTCCAATTCGAGCTATCCGTGGCATGATACGGAGAGAACTACAAACGTAGCTTCGATTGTTCCGGCTCACCGATCAACGCCAGAAAACTTTCCTGAACCTCGTCTGTCAGGTCACTAGCCTGCATGCTCCTACCCTTTGCCTCAAAGGCCCGGCGAGAACACTCTCTGGTTATTCCGCTGCCTGCCCAGGCGGCAAGCAGCAGGGTTGTCGCCGGCGACATTCTCTTGTCCGATGACTCAAGCTCCGCCTGAATCTCCTGCTTACTCTGCGCCTCCTTCTGGTTTTCTTTCTCACCAGAATCCCAAAGCCCATTATGGTAGGCCGCGCGCCAGGCCAGTAGCGTGCCCAACGATCCCGTAAGAGTGTCTCCTTGGCCTCCACTCCGCTTCAGTCCTCCAACGATATCATTGACGATGCTCGTGACACCGTTAGAAATCACATCATGGGGTCCCTTTTGAACGATTGTCACGCCACCGAGAGCTTGTGACAACTTCTCACAGGCTTCGGTTTCTCGGCTCGTCTTGTCGCCGCCATCTGATTCAATTTGCGCGATGCTGGGAGCATCGATCTTCAACGCCTTGGCCAAACGACCGAACTCATTCACATTCGGGGTCAGAATACAATCCTTATACCCCTTTACTAGATCGGGTTGCTCAGTCACAATAAGTAGCCCATCCGCGTCCAAGACAAACGGAATCGAGCGAGACCGCGCCTCTTTCATCACTTCCGTGACGACCTTAAGCGTTACTCCGTCACGACCCAGCCCTGGTCCTATTACTATAGCATGTAACCGAGACAGCATATCGATTATAGGACTAGCAAGAGCGGCCGCATCTATCGAATTGGGATCCGGCACGGACTCGCTACTCGCTAGGATGGGGTGAACCATCAGGTTTGGAGAATAACCCTTGATGACCTGCATAGAGTGGTTAATAGTGAAGTTCAATGAATTAGTAAATAGAAATGGTAGAGCATAAGCTTACTGTAGCTGCAGATCGCTCACAGATAACATGACTCTGCTTTCTGTCAGGAACCATCCAATGATCGGTGAAATGGGTTCAGGCGTCCTACCATATCACAGCCTGCAAGTATTAGTCAATATAGCCCCTCCTGAACAAGAACACATGCACTAGCCACATACCTAGTCTAGCTGAAGCCATAGAAGAGAAGTATGGAGCTCCCGTGTAGCTTCACCTCAGTCAGTATAGTTCACATCTAGTCGAGTTGGAGAAGGGAATGGGCGTACTCCAATGATCCGCCAATCACTGCGACACGTCCATGTTGACCTGCACTTATGTTAACATAGAGCTCTTGCACTATGGTACAACTATCTGGGCCACTATATGTGCTATAGCAGAGACAGACCTTTGTGGAAATTCTCCAGCATAGGTGGCACAATCTTGCGCACCTTGGTAAAGAGAACCTTTGGTGAGGTAGTTAAATGGTGGGCCTCCATGTTGGGTGGCTTTACAAAAATGATGCTAAACAATTGGATATATTCAATACAGGTATCAAGGAAGAGGATGCTGACCGGAGAGACGAGAGAAGAAAGAGATTGAGAGGAGTAAAAGAGATGCAGTGCAGTCAATGTTAATATGTATAGCCTGTGATGTCACCGCCTACGAAGTGGGGCTGATCCGGCGATAAGAACCCTGTCCGGTGTCCATGTCCATGGTTTACCTCTCATATAGGAGGTAGAAAGTATTAGCATGTAAGAATGACCGCATACTAGTAAACAAACGGATGGATGTTATACGGATACTCCAATTAGAATATGAATATGTAAAGAAGAGCAGCGTTGCCTCCATCTATCAACACCATAACGCTCGCTAATGCACAAAGAACTCAATACAACCTAACATAAACCAATGTTGCCCTAGAGGAAAAGAGAAAAAGAAAAAAACTAAGGAAAAAAAAGAGACGTCATATGTAATGCACCCTCGGGTATTTCTCGCTGATGCTCCGTTAAAAGCCAAAAGAAAAATGTGTCGCAGAAGGACAATAGAATAATACTGACAAAGAAAAAGCAAAGGAAGGAAAGAGACTGCTTTGTCTCAACGTCTTCGAGATGCCAATGTAGCAAGTTTCTTCTGGCGCTCCAGCTTCGCTTGCTTCGCTGCAAGCTCCGCACGCCATTCTTCTTCATCCTCTTTCCTTGCAGCAGCCAATGCGGCTTTTTCTTCCTCCTCCACATCATCAAATCCGCCTTCCATATCTGAGGATGCGTCAGAATAGTAATCATCGTAGTCGTCTGCATACTCTCCCTCGTCTTCTTCATCTGTTCCGAGATATTCGTCCATCCTCCGTCTGCCCGCTCGAGCCTGCGCTTTCCTATCGTTTGGGTTGCGTCGAGCGGGTATGCCAGCTGTTCCTCTATATTCCGGTACAGCCGGAGGATGCGACGGCCTCGCAGTACCCTTGTACGATAGCTCTTCAGGTTCCCGTTTCTTAGCAGGTTTTCCATCACTAGATTTGATACTTGTTGCTGCTCCAGGTGTGGCGCCAGGTTTCTTTGCCAGTCGCGCATCTCTTTCCTTGGATCGTGCTTCTACTGCTCGTTTCTTGCGTTCCACCTTGCTAAGCTTCTCTTTAGGAACAGCTTGGTGCTTAAACATGCCCACTTGTGCTGGGGCCTGTTGCTGTAGTGCTTTTGCCTTTGCCATTATCTCTGCGTAAGAACCTTTCGGAGGAGGCCTCGAAGATACCGGGGCTGCTTTCTGTGATGTGGTTGGTGTCGGTGTACCGCTCTTGACTGCAGGTTTTGAAGCAGGAGGAATGTTAGGTCGGGACCTGGAAACAGTAGATGCAGTTGATGGTTTAGAGAGCGTTGGTCTGCTAGGGGCCTGGGTAATAGGCCGCTGAGGACGTGGCAACGACTCCTCCGCCTTACGTTTTGTACCTGCAGCGCTACCTGACCGCTCAGTGATATCACGAGAGATTGTGGCGGGCCTGCGGACCTCGGATTTGGTATTGGATGATGATACAGATGCTGACTTAGTAGTGACTGGCGGGATAGGAGACGGTTTGCCCGTCTCTATGGACGAAAGAACGGAATCGAGGAACTGCCGCAAAAGTCAGCAAATATCGCCAACTAGACGGCTTAGGGTGCTTTTACACTCATTTTGACGCTAGAAATAGATGCGGATGCGCAAAGATCAGTCGCAGAGGGGAAAGTAGTGATGAGGGCAGGTTCACCGTCGGTGGTTAGTGTGACGGGGTAACTTCATGACTTCTTCTGTGGTAGAAGTTGAAGTCAAATGCTTCAAACTTCGAGATCAGCCGTCTTTTCACCCTAGCTCAACCAAAAGAGCCAGGCTGAAACAAAGAAGACGCTGAGGTGGTGAGATACGTAAAGAACTGACTGTCGATGCTGTCAAGACGAGAGCGCCAACGGGTTTAAATAAGTTACAGCAAGTCGCCATCCTGTCTTCTAGAAGCGACTGATCACGTGTCAGACCAAGTCACCCGGAAGCCTCCCACTTAGTCAGAATGCTTTCAATCATGCGCCACAGTCTCGCTTAGAGATGTCGGGCCCACCAGCCACATCCACCAGCCGCAACGCACTTTTCTCGCGATTTCGGTATCCGAATCTTTGACTTTCCTCCATCCACATCGCTAACCCTCAGCGAACTCGACGTCTCAGTCTCCGCCCAACTTGCGGTTAAATCGATTGATTCTCGTGTTCATATTTTAAAACAAATCGTATGTGCTTATGATCTAGAGCATCGCCTTGCGACTGTCAACAAATCTCTGTCGCATTTGAGAAGTTCATTTCTGACATGGTTTCTCTACGCACAGATTCAAAATGAAGCACCTTGCCGCTTACCTCCTCCTGTCCCTCGCTGGCAACGCCAGTCCCTCTGCTGAGGACATCAAGAGCGTTCTTTCTTCTGTCGGCATTGACGCCGATGCTGAGCGTCTCCAGAAGCTCATTGCTGAGCTCGAGGGCAAGGACATCCAGCAGGTTCGTATCATATCGGTTGAATGAGATGTATCGGACGGCCTACTAACCATCTACTCACTACAGTTGATCACTGAGGGTGCCGAGAAGCTCGCTACCGTTCCCTCTGGTGGTGCCGGTGGCGCTGCCGCCCCTGCCGCTGCCGGTGGTGCCGCCGAGGCTGCTCCCGCTGAGGAGAAGGAGGAGGAGAAGGAGGAGTCCGATGATGACATGGGATTCGGTCTGTTCGACTAAGCGTCCTCACTTCTACGACCCTCAAAAAATCCGTGATATCTCGTGGGGGTGGCCAAAAATATGGCTGTCGTTTGCAGTGTTGGGAAGAAAATTGCCCGTTTGGGTCAAGTCTACTTGTCTCAGGCTACTCTGATGCAGTTACGACTTATGCATGCGTGAGCTGAAAAGCGCGTTGATAGCCAATACAGATTTACCTGACCTCCACGACTCGTTTTCACATCACGTAGATGCGCGTAGTCCGACGATCAATTGAATATGAATTATGGGGCGCTAAAATTGTACCACGCCTATAAAATTACGTATCAGAACAGTTAGGTCCTGGTCCCAGGTAATCCCCAGGCAGTGAGTTACTGTCTGACCAGGGCCAACTAAATACTTTAGAATGAGTAGCCAATGATAATGACCAGAATCTCATTAGTTACATCAAAATTTCCACATGGGGAAAGACAGACTAGGGTTAGCACCGCTTGCCCTAAGTCGAGAAACCCACAATGAGTCTAGTGTCTAGGTTTGCAACCCTAGCCGTCGCTTAGACGAATCTCAGCCCACCTCCCAACCGCAGCGTCCAAGCACAAGAGTTGGCCCGACGAACGTTCACCAGCGACACACGACAACCCACCGTTCTTTCGCTTTTCGAGTGCTGTTCGAAAAGCGACCTTGAGAGGAACACCCGCAAAAATGGCTGACACCGAATACGTGAGTACTTCTTATTCTAGCATGCTATAGTTTTGTTTTAAAGACAAATATACTAAAGTGTGATTTATTAGAACGCTGAGGAGGCTGCCGGTACGTTCTCGTGAAAACCCTTATCCTTCCGTGCTGCGCGATGGAGGAGTACAAATTCGTTTAGTTGGATTGGTCTGGATTGGAACATATGAAATATGGAATGGAATGGATATAAATCGATGGGTTCGGACCGAAGGGGCGAAATTGGAACCGACAATCGCGATGCACCGGAACACCATCAAGGAATGAATCGAACAGGCCGCTGACTGGTTATCGCTATACAGAGCTCAAGAGAAAGAGACAGTTCCGCAAGTTTACCTACCGTGGTATTGACCTCGACCAGTATGTGACAACTTCCGCTACCATCTACACCCGACTACGAACGAGCGATATCACCGATTGCATCTAATATACGACTGTTTTATCCTCGTGAGAGTCGGGTGTATCGGATTTTAAACAATTCCAGACGCACCGTTTCTAACATTGATGTATCACAGGCTCCTCGACCTCTCCTCCGAACAGCTCCGTGATGTCGTTCACGCCCGCGCTCGCCGTAGGTTCAACCGTGGCCTGAAGCGCAAGCCTATGGGCCTCATCAAGAAGCTCCGTAAGGCCAAGCAGGAGGCTAAGCCTAACGAGAAGCCCGATCTCGTCAAGACGCACCTCCGTGACATGATCATCGTCCCCGAGATGATCGGCTCCGTCATCGGTATCTACTCCGGAAAGGAGTTCAACCAGATCGAAGTTAAGCCCGAGATGGTTGGCCACTACCTTGGAGAATTCTCCATCTCCTAGTACGTTTCCGTCCCATTTCAAGTATGCTTTTTCCAGCGCGATCAGCGTCTAACAACCACACAGCAAGCCCGTCAAGCACGGTCGTCCCGGTATCGGTGCCACCCACTCTTCCCGTTTCATTCCCCTCAAGTAAAGAAGAAAAGCTTTTTGGAGGGTTGCGTGGGAGAATTGGGCGTCCGGATGTGTTGGGAGAACAAATCAAAAACGATGGATACCATTTGCGTCTATTTGGGTTCATCAACTTGTATGTCAAGTGCGGGTCAGCTGTTTGCATCTCAATATAAAGGTCTTGTCGGCATGTGAACGAACAAACGAATTTCTACTCTGATGATGCGGAGATCTCCAGTCCTTAGCCCAATGGGACGAGACGAGATTGCCTGTTCCATTTCGCCGATATCTACGGAACAGGGTCTAATTTAACGATTTCTTCTTTCATACGTTTTCTTCTAGATGTAAGATACCTCTTGGGTTCAGCAATCGTAGTATTGGGTCTTCGATGATCCATATAAATTCAACACTATTCAGCCCTACATAATCGTCTCATAGTAATAAAAGTCTAGAACAACTTGACACCAACCTATAAATCGAATCGTTGGTACGGCAAGCTTCTCGACGCTAAACGCGATTCAATGGAAGTACTTTCCCCAACACCCTCTCTTTGCCAACACTTATCAGCTAGATATAGTACTCGACAAGTAGATATCAGAAGTAGCAATGCCCCTTCTCCTCAGCACCCCATCTCTAGCACAACATCTATAACCCTCCCTAACTTCTCCAACTCCCTCCGTATCTCCCCTCCCATATTCCTCGGATCCAATCCCCCAGAAACAAACTCCCGATGCACCTTCCCAAACGCATCCCTCACCATCCTCTTAAACCCCGGAACAGTACAACTCTCGCCCTCCTTCTCAACAAGCCGCCCCAAAACAGCCCAAATAACCAAACTAAAGTTCAACTCAGACTTCTCCAGAAGCACGCCATCGTCATCACCCGCATCCATACCCCCAGAAAGGTGAATAGCCAACCTCGCCAGCGTCCACGCATGCAGCTGCCGAATAGGATGAGCCTCCCGCTTATAGACGACAGGATCAACCCTCAGATAACGCGCAGTAGCATGCACGAACGCGGAGTTAAACTTCCCCGCTGACAGCAACGAGGCAATTAATTCGTCTCGCAGGGAAACGAGGGGCTGTTTAGTGATGGGCCACGAGTGGTTATGGCGGAGGGAGGCGATGGTTGATTCGAGGCGTTGGATAGTGGCCCCCGGGTCGAGATCTGAGAGTGATGTACATTCATTTAAGAGATCGTAGGCTTGTTGTAGAGCAAAGTCGGATGGTTGGGTACCGCTATCGTCTGATGCAGAGAGCTCTTTCTCGCATTTGGGACAGCTGCAGGTGAAGAAGTAGCGGTCGTGGAGTTCTGTGCGGCGGAGGGTGACGGGGTTTGTGAAGTCGATGTACGAGATGAAGATTTGTTCGCCTTGGGAGATCGGGCGGATGGCTTTGACGAATAGTTCGTCGCCGTCGAAGCCGACGACGGAGTTGTAGTTGCAGCTGTGGTTGATGAGGGCTGCGTAGGGGTGGAGGTAGAGACCGATGCGGTCGTAGAGTGTATTTGTTAGGTTGAATGAGTTTAGGTCAAGCTTGAGTGGTTGTTAGCTGGGATATTAGAAGTGGTAGATGCTGGGGGTAATAACGTACTTTGGCGCTGAAGGCAGATATCGTTTCCTCCTCCAGGTCTGTTCCGGAATAGGTCTTGACGGCCTTCGAAGAAAGGGAGATACGTTCCCCTTGAGCAGGGCTTTGATTCTGGATGTCCTTAAAGTGGGTTTCGAGTTGGGTGAAGAGGTCCAGTTCTTGGCTGGAGTATTTTCGACGTCCACAGCGCAGGACCATGCGCAGGACGGCTCTAGCATTGTTGGGTAGAATGCGAGGCTTTAAATTCTGAAAAATAGAGCACTCGAGAGAGTGACCAAACTTCCAATCCTTTGTTTGACAGGTCTGATATACGAATTAGTGGATGGTATTTGACAAATGTGATCGTGGACTCTGATACTTTATCACAATATTTTACCACCTGGCATCCGGTACAACCTTTCAAACTGCTCCCGTTTTGCAATTGCCTCTTCCCAAAGCATCCAGAGCATGTATCACCCAGACGCTGGGTGTCCAACACAGCTACAAATGGGCTAGTGATATTCAAAACGTCTTCTCCGGCATTGATGGTAGTTGAGGCAAAAAGGCCTCTGCCCAAGCCACCGGGTGCTGGACCTGGCGTGGCTTTAGTGTAGACTGAGGGGAGAGGGTTTTCCGAAGACATGCTAACCACAACTTATTTCACCCTTGAGTTTTGAAAATGCCAATTTTGTCGTAAGAGATTGAAACAGAAACCTCTAATGCTGTGCAAGCTGATCGTTAAGGCCCCGCGATGCTTAGTCAGTTCCTGGAGATTTAAAACTATTTTTCAGTAGTATGGATGCATACAGAGTAGGGAGATATCAATCACATATTCTAAAAGGAGAACTACTATACAAATAATTGAACCATGAAAATCAATTCAGATTCTCGCTCAAGCACAAAGCCTGTCTACTAGAAGGAATCATTAAGGGGTAACCTGAACAAAAAAGAAACAAGAGATTCCACCGAGCACAGGGACCGGTTTGGCCGCCTCATTGCCAAAGGCGGCCTAGAAAGCTCAATGTCAAGACCAAAATGAGAAGTCTATAAGTATAGAGCCTTATCCGCTACTCCAAACAAGATAGCCTTGAAAAAACAAACATCAGATGATTATAATTTCGACGAAACTTTTGCTTTTAAGACCGTGAACGCTTGTTTACAGCAGCTTGCCGCCGGCGAAGTCGGACCAGCTGCGGACTTCGGAGGGAATGCCCTCGGCACGGGGCATCTTCTCGCTCATAGCTTGAGCGAAGAGGACAGCAGTCTGCAAGAAAACAAAACTTAGCACCAGTATAAAGGAGAGATAGAGACAGTCCAAATGCAGTTTTAACATACCTTAGTCTCCATGAACAGAGGAACGCCGAAATCAACGGCGTTACGTCTCATGACATAGTCCTCATCAAGCAGAGTCTTACCCCGGGTCTTAGCGAGGTTGAAAGCACCACGGATGTCATACTTCTGGAACACCTCGCGCAGTGCCCGCTTGTCAGTCTTAGGGAACTCAATCACCTGCACGGTGACAGGCTCCTTGGCACCAGCCTCGATATGTTCCTTAACAGCGGGGCTAGCAGCGAAGAACTTGAAGCCCAAAGGCTGCAGGTACTCGACAATCTGGGCCAGAGCAGGGTTCGTGATGTCTCCACCAAGAAGGATACCTTCACCAGGTTCGGGAACGCGGAAGTTCATGGTGGACTGGAGAGATGCCCAGTAGGCGTCGATCAAGTCCTTACCGAAGCAAGCAATCTCACCGGTACTAGCCATCTCGACACCGAGGAACGGATCAGCACCAGCAAGACGAGTCCAGCTGAACTGAGGAACCTTGGTAGCAACGTAGTCACGCTTGGTGGCCATGAGGTCCACGGGCTCAGGGACGTCACGTCCAACAAGTGCTTTGGTAGCAGTATCAATGAAGTTGGTGCCCAAAACCTTGCTGACAAACGGGAAGGAACGGGAAGCACGCAGGTTGCACTCAATAACCTTCAGTTGAGGCTCAGCACCTTCCTGGTCGGCCTTGATGATCTGCATGTTAAAAGGTCCAGTGATGTTCCAGGCCTTGGCAACCTTCTCGGCGATCTCCTTAACCCGGTCCATGACAGGTTGTTCGAGGTAGGCAGGGGGAAGGACGAGAGTCGCGTCACCAGAGTGGACACCTGCTGGCTCAACGTGCTCACTGACAGCATGCACCAGAAGCTTGCCATTGGAAGCGACAGCATCAACATCGATTTCCTGGGCTCCTTCAATGAACTTTGTGATGACGACAGGGTGGTCAGGGGAGACAGCGCTAGCATTTAGGAGCTTCTCCTTGAGCTCGTCAGCGCTGTAGATGACGTTCATGGCAGCACCAGACAAGACATAACTGGGGCGGACCAGGACAGGGTATCCAACAGACTCGGCAAAACGCTCTGCATCAGTAACCGAGGTGAGTTCCTTCCAGGCGGGCTGGTCGACACCAATGCTGTCCAGGATCTGAGAGAACTTGTGACGATCCTCAGCCTTGTCAATATCCACAGGGTTAGTACCAAGAACATGGGCGCCACCAGTCTCCTGCAGACGAAGGGCAATGTTCTGGGGCAGCTGTCCACCAACAGAAACAACAACACCACTGGCAGTCTCAAGCTCATAAATATCCATGACACGCTCGTAGCTAAGTTCTTCGAAGTAAAGCTTGTCAGCGGTATCAAAGTCAGTGGAGTAGGTCTCAGGGTTGTAGTTGATCATGACAGTCTTCTTGCCCATGTTGCGAAGAGAAAGGGTGGCGTTGACCGCACACCAATCAAACTCTACGGAGCTTCCAATACGGTAGACACCACTTCCCAAGATGATGATACCATGGTCATCGAAGGTGACGTCGTGGGAAGTAGCGTTGTAGGTAGTGTACAGGTAGTTGGTGTCAGCAGGGAACTCAGCAGCAAGAGTATCGATCTTCTTCACCCAAGGGGTGATGCCGAAGCTCTTTCTGCGAGCACGGACTTCATCCTCAGACGAACCAACAAGAAGAGCAATTTGCTTGTCAGAGAAACCAAGCTTCTTAGCTTTCAGCATGGTCTCCTTCTGGATGCCAAAGAGGCTGCCGATCTCCTTAAGGTCATTCCGGCAATCAACGAGGTTTTGGAGCTTGTAGAGGAACCACTTGTCAATCTTGGTCAATTCGTGAACCTTGTCCACAGAGTAGTTCTCGTGGAGCATGGCCTGACCAACGGCCAACCAACGGCGATCTGTAGGATTCTTCAAAACTTCATCCAAATTCTCGAACTTGTCACCTTGGAAACCAAGGAATCCAGGGTCAACCTGGCGGATAGCCTTCTGGAAAGATTCTTCAAAGGTACGACCAATGGCCATAACCTCACCAACTGACTTCATAGCGCTTCCAATATCCCGGTTGACATGCTGAAACTTGCTCAAATCCCACCGGGGGATCTTTGTAACAATGTAATCCAAACTAGGTTCGAAGTTGGCAGTGGTAGTCTTCGTTACGGCGTTAGGAAGTTCAGGCAGAGTATGGCCGAGACCGATCTTGGCAGCAGTGTAGGCAAGAGGGTAACCGGTAGCCTTGGATGCCAAAGCGGAAGAACGAGAGAGACGGGCGTTGACCTCGATGACACGGTAGTCCAGACCATCGGGTTGCAAGGCATACTGCACATTACATTCACCAACGACACCTAAGTGACGGACGATCTTGATGGCAGCAGTACGAAGCATGTGGTATTCCTCGTCGGACAAGGTCTGACTGGGAGCAACGACAATACTGTCACCAGTGTGGATACCAAGGGGATCGAAGTTCTCCATGTTGCAGACAGTAATACAGTTATTGTCAGCATCACGAACAACTTCATACTCAACCTCCTTCCAGCCCCGGAGGGACTTCTCAACCAGAATCTGGGGAGCAAGAGTCAAAGAGCGGGACGCCAAGTTCTTCAATTCCTCGGGGTTGTTGGCGAATCCAGAACCCAGTCCACCAAGAGCATATGCGGAACGGACAATGATGGGGTATCCAACTTCCTCTGCAGCCTTCAAAGCTTCGTCAACAGTGTTGACGGCGATAGATTCGGCAATGGGGATATTGATCTCGTTCAGGGCCTTGGAGAAAAGATCACGGTCCTCACTGGTCTCCAGGGTCTTGATGCTAGTACCAAGAACCCTCACGCCATACCGCTCAAAGATACCCATGCGGTTCATCTGCACGCCCAGGTTCAGAGCGGTTTGTCCACCAAAGGAAAGGAAGATAGCATCTGGGCGCTCCCTCTCAATGACGTATGTCACATATTCTGGAGTGACTGGGAGATAGTAAACTTCATCTGCAAGCTTGTGATCGGTCTGAATCGTCGCAATATTAGGGTTGATCAGGACTGATTGCACACCGGCTTCTTTAAGAGCCTTCAGAGCCTGGGATCCTATACCATTGGAAAAGCTAGCATTAGCGACTGCAATTGATAGATAGAGCTGCAATTTTGATTTTCTTCCCCGCTGCCCCTGTTTCCCGCCTCTCAAAACAATCCCCTCATGCAACGTGACAATTATTTGCACAAGCGAAGAGACTGTTTGGTTTGGCACCGAGAAAATGAGGGCAGGCGAGGTTGTATTTGAAATGTTACACATGCCACTTCACGTAAAACTTACCAGAATAGTCAAATTCTCCCGCCTGTCCGATACTCAATCCACCGCTACCAATAACGAGGACTTTCTTCACATCGACCAAGTTGCGACCTGGCTTAACAATCCCACTAGCGAGATAGCTCTCAGCAGAGGGAGCATTTGTGGACTCCGACGCCAAGCGAGTGATGGCATTAGAGAAGGAGCGGAGCTGCTGCGGTCGCCATGGCGAAGGAGTCTTCTGTTGCAAACGCAAACTCGATGCAGTCGAGTGGGCAATTGTCTGAGAAGAGAATGGGCGCAGAGCGAGGGTGGATCGACGAGACTCAGTCAGACAGCGCTGACGCAAAAGCGAGGCCGTGGCCTGCCCGCAACGAGTAGTGAGAACCATTGCGCACGGCGCTGATGTAGGAAGGGGAATAATCTCTAAAAGTCAATTGAGTCTTCTCTCACTTTCTTCGTTCCCGGAAATATCCAAGAACGAAATATGTGGACTGTCCTGCCAGATATGTCTGTGGGCTGACGTTTAGACACCCTGGTCTAATCCCTACTATCCCGCTTTATGCCACACACCCAATTAGTAGGGGAGGACTAAAGGAAGAACAGGATAAATGGGCAGGATTGAGGGGGGAGAATTTGAAGTGGAAGAAGATAAAGAGAAAGAGAAGGGAAGAAAAAAAGGTTCCCAAGAAAGGAATTAAAAAAAAGTCTTGGTAGGGCGATGAGTCAATGCACTACAGAGTACTTCTGGGGACCTGGGCAAGGAAAATCGGGATAGTCGACAAGGAACCCCCGAAAACGCGAAAATGCCCCAACCTCCAAGGCCGATAAGAACTCCGGTGTGCGGAGCCATCCTCTTTCTTTTCCCTTTTTCTCTACATCTTTTCCACATCGGGATGATCAATTGTCACCGCCCACCCACTCTGCCAATCGCAGGGCCTGCGGCCTATTCAGGACGCCAGAGAGTCCAGAGCCGCAAAAGGCACTAAGTGCACTAGTTCCTGACCGTCCTTAACTGCTTAGGGCTAGTCGTATGAGTCAATGGCCTACTATGGAGAACCGGTTATGGGGACTCAGGATCTTGAATAATGATAACTAATAATGAAGCGTCTGAGATATTGAGAGATTATACTATGTCATGATCGATTGATATCGATCTTCACAATCAATGGCTTACCCTGCAAGACATATTTCGTCAATGACTCTGTGCAGCCTAGTCAATGGCTACAAATCCTTGCAGAAAAATTTTTTTTAATTAAAATGTAGATCAATCCTCGCAGATTCTATTAATCGAATGGTGTCTCCGCCACACAGCGCTCGCTACCGCGCTAATGGCAACTAAGCACGGGAACACCGGCATTCGGAGTCCCCACGTTATCTCTTGGAACCAATGTATGAAAACGGAGTACAGTGCCGGAAGTGCTGTACCATCCTTGCAGTGATCACATTTGTCCCGTCGCAGGGGTCTATCATAACTCAATCAGTCTGTAATGCCTACCCGCCCATCGACCCTAGCCCATGGCCCTCTTGTCCGCTTAGCGCTTCGGCTTGATCTCACGTGTGACTTGGATGACTGAGCCTCATATGTCCATATATCGTTTCCATCCTGCCCCCGATCTTGGTCGTCTCGCGACACCTCTTCTAGGTCTTGGTTTAACATGCCGTATACTTCCTGCAGCGCCTGCTCTGCATCCTGTGCGGTTTCGATACCTTCTTCCACAGTTTGTTCCACATATTCTTGTTCATTTGTCCCTGCTGCTTCGGACGCAAATGCCCATGCTTCGGCCAGAGTCACAATCTCATCTGGTTTGGTTGACTCCATTAAATTCGTAGCATGACGAGCGTTTATGGCCGCTGCCGCATGCTTAAACCGTGGTTGGCGAGCAAGTATAGGGTACTCCGGGAGAAGGTGACTCTCATCACTCAAGCGATTCAGGATGCGGAGGGTAGTAGATTTTTGCTTCGCAAGCATGCCGGACAAATAGAACTTCTGCAAAGCTAGTGCTCGTTGGCATTTAAAGAGTGGGAGGAGATGTTTATCCGCAAAGGATAGGACATCTACTGGCTCCAGGGACGACGTTGCTTCGGTAATAGCTTTGCTTTGGACCGTTGGTTGACTTGGGGGCTTCGCAGTGCTAGTTCCAATGGGCTGGCAGGCCCTAGAAGCTACATCGAGGAGACGCTTGCGAGCATCCACGTAGGCAGCATACTGTTCGGCGACTTGTGCTTTCTGGTCTTCCAGTAGATGCGCCGATTTCTCGATTTCTTCCGCCGGCAATTCCTGCATAAGACCATCCTCATTGTTTCCCACATTCACCAGCTTCTCCTCTACCCAATGGACCAACTCATCTCGTGTTTGTTGTAGTGCAGCTACCTTCGCGGCAGGGGTGGCATGGCCGCTGTCAGAACCATCCCTAGTTCCATTCTGCGCCTTCAGATCCTCGAGCAATCTCCGTTCTAGTTCTAGCTGAGTGCTAGCGCGTACCACAGCCCTTTCGAGGTTATGCAGTAAGTCCTCAATCCCATCCTCTGAGGTATGCCTATTTTGACTTCCTTCTAAATCCGGCGGTGGGACGAACTGTTGGCTTCGACTTCCTATATTATCGAAGTCCTCGGGTCGGACTGTACCTCGTTCTTTGAGTTCCTGTGTATAATGCTCGAAGACCTGGAGCTTCGCGTGACGGCGACGATCACGAAGCAGTTGGAGATAGCCCTGTAGTTCAAAGTTGGGGTCGACTGGGCGTGTTTCCACTCCAGCAGCTCCTCCCTGCGGCTTTGTGAAGGTATGCCTTTTGGATACCGACTGGTACTCCTTCTTTGCATCCACGTTAGCTCGCAACGCTTGTAGATATTCTCTTCTTAATCCGGTCAAGTCTGATGGGATACTCTTTACATCGACAATAACATCTTGAGGTACGCATAAGGAGAGGTGGGATTGGGCGTGTGTATTCGGGTGATCTGGGTGGTCATCGGCAAATATTAGGTGCGATCGGAGATAGGAGGTTAGGACTTGTCGAATATGGAGAGCTTCCTGACGGCTTTTGATGTAAGGAGCGAGCGGTCTTGCGAAGTGAGGAATGTTCGCAGGGGTAGCAGGTTCGTCATTGTGACGGGCCATGGGTGAGTAACCATGAATTGAGGGGTCTAGAGCTGAATCTGAAACGTGAGGATGGAAATGAATTCCTGCTAATGGCCCTTTTAATGTAATATCTGTACCCCAGACCCAGGTTGTTTGTTTCTGTTGTTTGTTTGGTGGTTTGTATGTCGCATTAGGTAAGCCACTTTGGGACTTAGGGTACGCGTGATTGGCCACACCGAACGCTGGGCTGTTCTAAGTGTGAACCTGTACAATAAGTACTAATTTGGTAGGTATAGTAGAATAAGTTGGAGTTGGGGATCACTAATACCATCAGATGTGCCAAGCTCATAATGTGGTATGGGGAAACTGTGGAGCGATATTAGGTGAGGTGGGTTGTACTAATTAAAAAGTCCTTGCTCATCATACGGTGTATAGTGCTTCTATCTTTTGGCAGGGAATACGAAGTAGGCAGATAAGAATATACATCAACATACTTGGAGGAATCACCTACTCTTGGTTCCATGTCAAGTGGCGGTTCTAAATAGATATAGCCCCTCTAATACCTGTTCAGCCTGACCCATTACATTACATATATGTTACTAGGTAGAGCACCAACCAGAGATCGTATAAAAATACATCCTAGCTCGGATCTCCGCGCAACAGTAACAAGGATCTTTAACCCTGACGTTTCATTGTCTTATGTGAAATGGTGACAAAAATTAAAGCTTCGGTTTCCGAGGGAAGACAAATAACCTCTTAAAAACGTAACAAGATCGGTTCTTTTGCCATCAGATCAACACAAACATAACATTAATACAGCTTTCCTTCAACTTCTTGATAGGTCTCATGCATAAAAAGCGTCACTAAGGGATCTTTACGGAGAATTTTCGCAGCTCAGACGATCGTCCCAGGTAGGTTTGGTATGTTTTGACCCTTTGGAATTTCAATCAAGGGATAAGGAGGATTTATTGTCTTGTCTTGTCGTTGCTCTATTATATACTCTGTATTCCTCTGAGAGGGTGACACTGACCTCCTTTCATTCTACTTCTACTTACTACATCCCCGTCTTGCTCTCCTCCCAATTTCACACATTCCATTCATTCGTCACAATCTTCCCCCCCCAAACTATGACACCAGAATCGATTCCTGCGCCCATTTCTGCTCCAAGAACACGCCCTCGGGCTGCAACAGCAATGCAGCCGGCCACATCATCGTCGCTTTCTTCTCGACGCCCATCGCAAATAATGGGTCCTCCCGCTCTCCCACTTGCTCCGGTCGCGTATACAGGGAGCTCAGCCTCTGGGGTCAATGATAATGGCAGTATAATATCAGCATCTGGTAAGCTCTCTACTTTTCGACTGGAATCGGAGCCCTCAAGCTGAATGATGTCTAGGTCCATTGCGCCATCCAAAGCCTCTTACACCGTCAGATATCCACTCAATGCTTGAACAAGAACAAGAGGCAATGGTAAGTAGTCCTCTGGTAGATTTTAGGCTACATATTCTTGCTGACCTTGATTGACAGGTTAATCGACTATCAAGAGAGCTTTCTGTTCTTCGACAACAAACAGCTTCTGTCGCGTCAACGACTTCTTCCGCCTCGACCACGCTTAATGATCCCTTAGAAGCTTTGCATACCTCTTCCTACCCCTCCTCAGTATATTCCACGGTATCACGACGGCACCGCTCTTCATCAAGTCTGAGCTCGTCGTATATCCCAGCCGTGCAAGGCTCAAGAGCAGGAAGCGGCGCTGGGATCACACCATCGCGAGATGTTCCATTATCGTCCTCACGCCCGGGTCGGAGCCGAGAGCCCTCCTTGACCTCGCCTCGACAGTCGGAAGGGACTATATTGCCATTTTCACCACCAGCATTACAGTCGCAGCAAACCGACCAATTCTCGAATGCCGCGGACGGGTCGCCGTCATACACCCATCGTAACTCGCTCTCCCAACAACGATCGCGAACTACTTCTATTTCGCGCCCTGATGAGGTGGCACGTCAACGCGGAGAACTGGATGCGCTCAAGCGTGAAAACGAAGGGCTTCGGCGCCGTGTACGAGATCTCGAGCTTATTGTTAGAAGGCATCGGGAACGAGAGCCGGCCTTAACAAATCCAATGGCACCCGGGACCATTGCAACCGTTACCGATGAGTTTAATAACGCTTCCATTACAGGGACGAATGACACGAATTGAAGAACCGCAAATACTCTTGTTGTATCTAAGTTTTCCTTTGGTATGAAGGAATGGTGTACGGCAATGGTTTCCGATAAATCCTAACGAATTGGTTCCTCAGATTATTTCTCTTCAATTTCTTTTTTCATTTCGCATCTACGATCCAAAAATAGTCTCACTATTGATTTCGAAATTATTCTTCTGCCTTCTGGGCAGAAGCCATCGTCGACATTCATTACATTTCATAGTTACCTGGCGTCACATGCTGATGACGACTCCCCACTGTGGCTGTGCAGAGCTGCCCCTCCCACACGTCATAACTTGTGGCTCGACTGCACCGCCTAGATAAATACACCCACCAGCGACTCCTGACCTTCTCTTCATCCCCTTGGCAATCATTCTCAATATCTTTCATCGCTCTCAACAATTCTCCTTTTCTCAAACAATCTCAGTAATTCTCTCGACTAAAAACAACACTACATCATCATGTCTGAACGCAGCACTGTTCACGTCTCGGGCATCGCCTCCACCACCACCGAGAAGGAAGTCCAGGATTTCTTCAGCTTCTGGTAAGGTCGCGTCCTTTCTTTTGTCGAGTTTTTTTACAAGACTAACTTCTATGCAGTGGCAAGATCACCTCCATTTCCGTGACCCCAGTCTCTGGTGAGGAAGGTGCTGCCAAGTCCGCCACGGTGACGTTTGAGAAGGAAGCGTAAGTCTGCCCCGCACTAGCCCGTCCACCTGGAATCTCAAGGCACGATCCTGGTTACAGTCCACTAACTCTATATCTAGAGCTGCTAAGACTGCCTTACTTTTGGATCAGACCCAGCTGGGAAGCTCCGCAGTACACGTCGAACCTGCCCAAACCCTCGACGACATAGCCGGATCTCACGCTGCCCATGCAGGAGAGGCAAAGGACGAGAACAACCACGAGATCGAGCAGGAAGACAAGCCTAAGTCTCGGATCGTCGCCGAGTACCTCGCTCATGGCTATGTGCTGAGCGATAATGCAATCCAGAAGGCTATTTCTCTCGACCAGAAGCACGGTTTCTCCAACCGTTTCACCACGGCTCTTTCCAACTTTGACCAGAAGTACCATGCCACGGACCGCGCCAAGGGAATCGATGAGAGCTACAAGATCAGCGACAAGGCTGCCACTGGTTGGCGCGGATTCCACTCATACTTCGAGAAAGCTCTTGGCACACCGTCGGGTCAAAAGCTCCGTGACTTCTATATCCAGACCGATAAGCAGGTGCGGGACATCCACAATGAGGCCAGGCGCCTGGCAGACCTGAAGGGTGGAAAGACCACTCAGGAGGGCGGGTCCCCGACCACAAGCGGTGCAGAGGCTTCCGGCGCTATCCCCGCCGCTGCAGCTTCGACTGAGCCAGCGGTTACCACTGCGCCAGCAGAGCCCAAGGCTTAAGCTATAAGAATATTCTAAAATCGTACTGGGAATGCTATCTGATTTGACCTTTTGTTTTTTTCTTTCTGTATTCTGGCGTGCAATTCATGAACGAGCCGTCTGGGACAGGCTTTTGTCAAATTAACTACTATTCTAATCCGTTGTTCTTCGAATACCACTGTGTTTAGTTTGGTAACCGATCTGCAGAATGCTGAAACACGAAGTCTACGAGAGAACTAATTCAAAAGAGGAACCAACAGTCTACTCATACCGACGGATGTACAGTACGAAAGAAAGAATCGATACAAAACCCTCAAATTTATAGTACATAAATCATACCAAGGAGTTTCCAAAAAAAAGAGCGCGCATTCAATCAATTCACTTGATCACAGTTCTCAATTCAACAAAAGAGATATACCACCACCAAAATTTGGTCATAATACAATTACATTTATGTTTTATATCAAGATCATAACATCACACATATAACCCAATCAATCAATCAAAACCTCTCAATTCCCCGTCCCCTTCGTAAACTTCTTGGCTTCAATGTCCTCCAACGGATGCTTAGGGTTGCTACTTAACCCGTGTGCCTTGGTTTCTTCCGACGCGCCCTTAGAATCACCGTGGACTCCGTATTGGGTGTGGCCCGAAGAAGGGGGATCCTGTTGTTGGGCGCCGGTTTGGCGCTCCGGGGGAGGGGACTGGCGGCCTGCGTTGGGGGCGGACATTTTATCTTTTATTTGATGGGATGGTAGGTGAAAGACGTGATAGTAGTGAAAGAATCTGGGTAGGACGGATTGATTAGGTTTTGGTAAGATATTCGGGTTGGAGTTGGGGAGTTGCGGACCTTGGTTTGTTCTTGGGAAAGTAGATGTGGGAGAGTTTGTTGTATGGGAAAGGGTCAAATGGGGTGTGAGAAGGGGAGTTTTTAAGTATGCTTTCTGCTTCTTTCATCAAAGGAGAGCAAACTGGGTTGGTGGTCTATTATCATCATCATGACGTTTGTCTGGTTCCACTGGTGGATGGTTATTGTTTTGTGGTATGTCTATCTATGGCTGGGGTGGAGTACGTGTTCACTTTGGAGACTTACAGGGGGAATGATGTTATCTATGTTGGGATTTCAGTATGAGGTCTGTTAGTCAGTTTGAATTCATCGTAATGCATGATTGCTGTGTCAAGTCTTCAGAATATTAATGAAGTCCCCGTCCATCTGATGCCGGAGGTTGAAGGATGTGTTGATGTGGCTCAGTGATGGCGTCATACGTCATGTGGTTTGTTCTGTTTGATCAGTTTCTCACGTGATATAAATAGGTATGGAACGCGAAGTCCTCTAAACAATTCTCTCTGGCCGGAGGTTATTTTTCCGGCGTTTTGAATGATATTTCCTTAATGAACTCTTTAATCAGTCCCCACGCGCATGGAATTCCATGATTTGCGTGATCTGCACGTATGAGCGTCAGTCAACTGACAGTATTAATTGGGGACATCAGCGTCTGGAATGCGTGGAGTACAATTGGCATGAGGAATATAGGAAGAGAAGACTTTTGGGACATTGGGTGAAACGGTCATAGACAGCCGCGATGATTGCCACATAAAAATAAGGAAACGATCTAAACAACAAAAGAAACAAAAGAAAAGGCGTTATAGCGTATCCAGCCTGTCGCTCCATTAGACCGGCGACTTGAGATCTTGAGATATCTCAATAATGAAAGCTGCCCCAAAAACAGACATTCCAACAGGATTAGCATCTTTTATATCGTCATCGGCATCCCAACATAAGTCAACTGGCTCATCTCGTCGACTTGCTGGCTTCTTTTAGTTCTTTTATGATTTTAATTTCCGTTGGTCTGGTTCCCGGCCGCAGCTGCTTCGGCGTTTGCAGCAGCCAAAGCCTTCGCATCAGCCTCATGGAAGACAGCCTGGAGCACTTGCTGCTCATCCGGATTAAGGATCTTCGTCAGATTCTCATAAAGCTGCGGCTGTTCTTGTTGAAGGCCTGTCGCGCAATTAGCTAACAGAGTTGCGACATCCGAAGAATAGTACATACCCATAAAGACCTGCTTAAATAGGCCATATGGCTCGACCTTGTCCAGTGGTGTCTCGAGTAAACTTTCCTCGTCTAGGTCTTCCTCATCATCATCCGCAAAGGATCCGAATTTCTGAGCCTAATCATCCTGTTAGTGCAGACCTTCCAAAGTAGGCAATAGTGTAGCTCACCTCTTTATTCAGGAAGTCAAGGTATGCGGCACCCTCATCGGGAACATCGCCATCAAGACCGCCTTCAGCCTCATCCTGATCGGTCCACTCGATCTCGCCATCCCAGTCATTATCCTCATCGCCTTCATCGTCCTCATCATCGAAGGTGAAGTCTGACTCCTTTGTTGCGTCCTCGCGATCTGTACAATGGTGAGTATTAATCTTAGTAGAGTAGGGGAAGCGACATACTTTTGAGTGCAGCAGGCAGTGTCTGGAAAAGTCTAGTCACTCCCTGAAGCAATCTAGGCCAACCTTGCTGCACGCTCACCGGGACATCGCCAGCATTCAATGTCAATAGCGAACTGATGGCTGCAATGGACAGCTTCTTGTCATGGACCCTTCTGAAGTTATCGATATTGGAGAACCAGGCACTGAAGAATTTGTTCGTCCAGCCCTTAGCCTCCATGATTTGAAGACTGAGGAGAGGGTTATAATAGATAGCGTTAATGACCATCTCTATCAGATGGATACGGTAAGACTTCGTCTTGGCTTCGTCAGCGTCAAGGACGCGCATGGGTAACTCGATGAACAAAGGAATGTATTGGTCAATGTAGCCACGCAGGTTCAGCATCACAGTCTCTGCGAGCTTGCAACCACAGATCCGGTCTACTCCGCCAACCTTTTCATCGCGGAAGATGTCTTCCACCATGCTGACAACAGCCGCAAGATATGCTGGGTTCTGAACCATCGTCTCAGAACCATATGCGACGTAGTTGTCCAGTGCGGGCAGCATATCCTCCAAGTACAGCTCTGCACCGGCCTTGAAGGTCTTATGGATAAGCTCAAACGCTTGCCACATCGTAGGAGAGATAGACTTAGACGCAAAGGTGCAGCTGTCAATAATCTCGAAAATCTCGTTGTACAGATCATAAAGTTTGTTTTCCAGTGTGATGCTAATCACAGGCATGAGGACAGTTTCGAGATGCAGGAGGACATCAGGGGTGCTCTCAAGGGTGAGAATGAGTGTTCCGATAGTCTGTAAGACACCCAGAGCGGTGATGCTCTTGTCGTCTAGGAAATCGCCATATTCATCGTCACCCTTCGTAGCGTTCCTTTCTAAAAGTTCGCCAACGATACGCATGTATGTATCGCGCAGTTGCTCGCTCAATGCTACAGCGAAAGGAGTGAGTTCAGCAGAGAACACCTCGACGAAATCTTCCATAACGTTGGCTAGAGCATCCACATCGACCTCGTTAGCGAGTTTGAGAAGCTGCTGCATGATCTGAGGAATGTTCTGCTGCATCGAAGTGCGAATGATATCATGACGAATGAGGGGTTGCAAGGCAAGCGCCGCTTCGACTCTGACGGGGAGTTCAGAATCTGTCATTGATTCAAGAATGTTCCGATAAATGATCATGAGGTTGTTTGGATCCTGGAAGTCAAGCTGCTCAAACTTCTCTAGAGTATCACAGGCACGGGCTCTGAGGAAACCGTGGGGACTGCGAAATTCAGGGAAGACATGGCGAACAAAGAAATATTCGACCTGGTCCGCAATGGGACTCTTCTTGCCAAGGATCACAGAGGCTAGAGAGCCAATCATTCGCAAAGCACCTTCTTTCTCCCTTGGCAACTTCTGGTCTTCCGGAGCAGCCTCGTACTTGCTGACAACACCATTGACAAATGTAAGGATCGAGAACGTCTGCTTCTTGCGGTTCTTCGTAAGAGCAACCAGGAAGTTTGTTGCGGCGACATCGGGCGCAGATACCTCCTCGTAGTAGTTCAGCTTGCGGTGAAGATATTCAGATGGGTCGGTCTGGAACAATTCAATGTCCTCGTCAGATTGACACAAAATAGGGAAGATGAAATGAGCGACCAAGTTGTCCATATGTGGCTTGAGATGGTCCCACATCGTCTTCGGTTTAACACATTCCTCCAAGTAGACTAAAGTGTAGGCAAGGGCTGGGTTGCTAAGCCACTGGCCCTTGGACACCCATTTGTCGATTTCCTGCAGATAACCCTTGAGGATTTCCGGAGCGAAGGTGGCAATGAAATTCTTGGCGTATTGAGTATAATCAGGGGTGCTCGACTTGGTCATTGTAGTAGGGTTTCCGTATCTGGAGGAAATTAGATGCGTGCTAATCTCTTGCAGCGCAAATTACTCACCTAATAAAGAGACGGTTCAAGTTGGCGTATGACCACTTCTTACACTTCCACCAGTGGTTAAGCTCCCTCTCTTCCTTGGTTTCCACCATGGAGTTTGCAGGAGGATCTTTGGCAATGATTCGGAGGAACAGTGTGCACCAGTCAACAGTCGCTTGATGTGTTTGCAGGAACGGCGAAAGCTCGAACTAATCGCTGACAGTCAGTTCTAATCCTTTATCCATATTTCTCGTTCTCCATAGTCTGGTTCACCCACATAGATAGCATGTTTATAGGACTTGACGACAATTCGGAGCATTTCAGCGGCCTCTAAGCTTTCTTCGTCGACAAGCTTCAACCCTATGTTAAGCAGCTGAGGGAACGTGTGCTCAACAATCTTATCGAACTCCTCCCTCTTCTCGCCGGCCTTGAATCGGTACACACGGCAGATGGCCAGCAGACATTGCAGACCAGCATAGACGGAACTAGCATCGTTGGTGCCCAACAACTGGAGGGTGATATCCAAGAAACCCGGCCACTGTTCGGGGAAATCATGCTGAAGGATCTTCTGGAGAAGCGGGACAAGCTGTGCGCGAACATTCGCAGGCGTTGATACCAAAGCCGGGATCAGCCTCTCACGGAAGCCGGGTTTCTCACCCTCTGGGATCGGTGTGCGCAGGGGATTTTCTTCGACGGGAGACCAACCGCGTGTAATTCGGTTCTTCAAGTAGACACCAGCTACGGAAAATCATGTTGATGTTAGAATATACTCCACAGGTCAAAGAAAGGTAAGAGAAGTGCAGAAAATAAAATCCGGTTGACAAAAACATACCCGACAGTTGGACGGCATTATTTTGTTCCCCCTGCAAAATATCGAGAAGCGCATTTATAAAACCGGGCTGTGTCTCGGCCTACGAGATCCGGGAAAATAATATAAGTATAGGCCAGAATTAGATCCATCCCAAAGTATGTCACATACATATTTTAAATCTAATTCAGCCTGACGGCGATTATCCGCATTTGGGTCGAGCGTTGACTGTATGCGGTCCCGAAGAGCTGTAACATCCATCTCGCAACAACAGCAAACCCCCAGCAAACAGAAATCGAACTCCGAATCAAAATTACCCCGTCGCAAAGTGAGATCCCGGTAGGACAGGAATGAGGGCGGGAGGGATATGTAGCGGGGGGATGTTGTAGTTAGAAAAGTGTAGAGTGCAAAAGTGCACGTTGGGTTTGTTGGGTTTGGTTTGGTTTTCTCGTGGATTTTCAAGCGGTGCCCGCCCCGCGCCTATGGCAGCTAATCAGAGGGCTAGCCGCCACGCGCGGTAAGAGAATTTTTGCTTCTCCTGAATATTTTGCCCCGGAAAGGAAGGAAAAATTCCCAGACTAGTTCACAGGACCCAAGGTTCACCATCGATTCTGCCGGCAGAAGTCGTTATTTTCACCCGATATGGATATTCATTTCTTAGTGGTCAAGAGAATCGAATCCAGATTCAATGACATGCCTTTTGGTATGAGAATAAATTGGCAAAGAACAACGGGGGAAAAAGATACTCCCACGTGGTTGATTCTAGTCTGACTATACTCTGACTATACTCTGTAACTCTAACTACTACATGTACAAAGACGCCGCAAAAATCACATCCCTCTTGATCAGTTCTTGTGCCTGTTGCATCTTGGTATATAATGTTGGATCGCCAACCAGCTTCGCGGCGTTCTTCACTTCTCGACATGTCTCGTCTAGGCGAGTGATTGTCCGTACAATCGTACCTTCCATCACATCAGTGAGATCGGTGATGCGGTTAAAAGACATTCCCTTGGCCCATTCGTAGACAACTTCCGCCAAACCAAATCGGGGCTGACTAGCAAAGTCGTTGCTGTCTTCGCTAGACTGGATGACCTGATATTGAATCTGGAAGTCATTCACCTTCTCCGATATCTTAACGATCGCCTCCTTGCCCTTTTCTAGTTGGGGGGTCAATGTAGGAACATTCTCGGTCTTTTCCTGGAAGACAAAGGCCGATAAAAGTGCAACGATTTCCTCGGGCTCATAATCAGCCAAGACGTTCTCGAGGATTAACTCCGTCAAGACGAGCTCATCAGCCGAGTGAATCTAATTAAGTCATTAGCGTAAATACAAGGGTCTCTTCCTTGGAGTCTTTCTGAAGACCTACCTCGCATGCCACCTTTCCTTTCAGTTGTACGCGAGACTGTTCATCCACGAATCCTAATTCTCTCAACACCTGAATACGTTGCTCGTAATCTGGCAGAAGTTGAAGGTTTTGATCGGACATCAGCTGCTTCAGTTGTGAAATGTTCTCCTTCACTTGCCATTCATCATGTTGCATCTCGAACTGTTAAATGTTAGCATGGGTTGGATTTACTTTCTAGGCATAGAGTTGCCCCTCACATGTTTCAAGAAGTCAGGACACTGCAAGCATTTGCAGGACTGAGCAATTGATGCTTGAGCTTGTCGTTTTTCTAGTATATCTCTCACTTGCAGCTCCTTGATCCGGGTCCAATCCATCTCGTCCCATGTGGTGGTGGTCCACGACCCACAATACTTATACAACTCTTTATCTGCATATTTAATCGCCTCTGTGGTCAAATTGTTAGCCCCTAGTTGCAGCTGCAGTGCCTATCTCTGCATACCTTTTTTGATATTAAGATACCATGGCGGGCCGGTCAGCTTAACCATGGTGTTGGTGAGACACTCAATATCGGAGAGAGGTATCTTGTTAACTTTCAGGGTCATATCGGCTGCACGGGTTGGTAGAGCCTGGAACATATGGCGGAATTCCGATAGGAAGGGAAGAATATCACTTGGGTGACGCTTGCCACCTAGTTTGCCAATCTCGAGGACCTGTATGGTAGGCGCAGGGCCTCCTCCAACCCCTTCTCGGAGAATGACACCAGCCGTCCGATATCCATCCTGAGGACAAATTAGCCACAAGAATCAGAGAATAAATTTGCTCAACATACCTTTCGGTAAACGATCAAGCGTTTGGGTATAAACAAGCGCTTGCCGACGGGCGAAGAAAGTAGTCCAACATAAAGCTCACTCGTCAGCTTTCCGTATTCCATGGCTGCTTCATGACAAGCAGTAATATCGATGTCACAGATATCGCAAGGCTCGCGTTTGATTTTAGCCAGACTGGCTTCTGATAGCTGAACTTGTTTCTCATGCTCTGGAAGCAAAGCCTGTGTGGCGTTTTCGCTAAAGCTGCGCTTAATCATCTCTTCGATCTTCAAGGCTTCCACACGCAGTAGATTCAGAATCATGTTGTAAGTAAGCCTAAACTGGGATCGAAGCTTGGTTGGGTCACCAAGGATCATCTTCTTCAAAGCACCGGCAGGGGGCGCCTCATCTTTACCAGTGCTGGCAATGAGCACATAGCCGACAGTATCAAGTCCTCTTCGCCCAGCGCGCCCAGCCATCTGAGTATATTCGCCCGGCAGCAGATCCCTGAAACTTTTACCGTCATGTTTACGGAATCCAGAGAAAACCACTGTACGGGTAGGCAGATTCAGTCCCATAGCGAATGTCTCTGTTGCAAAGAGCACCTTAACCAATGATTTTGCAAACAAAATCTCAACGATTTCTTTCATAATTGGGAGGAGACCTCCGTGATGAACAGCAATTCCTCTGCTTAGCAAATCGCGAAGTCGAAGTATCTGCGGAAGCGTTCTATCTTCAGGTTTAAGCCGGGTAAGTGACTTTTCGATGAACATATGGGTGAGGCTTTTCTCAGTGGCGTTGCAGAAGTCTTGGTTCGAAAGTGAATCGGCATTCTCTTCGCATCTCTTCTTGGAGAAAACGAAGATACAACCAGGAAGCAGGTTTTCTTTCCGGAGATGTTGGACAAGCTGTACCCAGACAGTCTTGTCTTGTGCAGCTGTAGTGCGTCCTCCGCCCCGTCCTGTGCGAGCAATATTTCCAGTGCCCCTATTAGATAGCTGTCCTCTGCCACGCTGGCCACCTCCACGCTGCGTATTGCCACGAGGGGTACCTCTACCGGGAGCTTGGCCACGTCCTCTTCCCTGCTGGCCTCCTCTCTGAGCTTGGGACTGAGCCTGAGCCTCAGCAGCTTTTTGAGCTTTGATCTTATCTCTGCCGGAGATAACATTATCTGCTTCTTTCCAACCGCCTTCAAGGAATCGCTTGTTTGAGTCGACGATCTTATATTTATCTTTACCGGCCCAAAGATAGTGTTCGAGTGGGACGGGTCTTTTCGCAGTGGAAATAACGTAAATATCCTTCTTCTTTGTGCGACCAACCCAGGAGGCAAACTCATAGGTGTTAGGAACTGTGGCAGATAAAAGGATCAATGTGACATGCTCGGGGAGCATAATGATCACTTCTTCCCAAACGACACCCCTTTCAAGATCATTAACATAATGAACTTCGTCAAATATCACAAACTCGACATCTCTAATAAGATCTGCTCCTCTATAGAGCATGCTCCGGAGAATCTCAGTAGTCATGATCAGGCAACTTGCTTCTGGATTGATCTGGACGTCGCCTGTAAGAATACCAACATCATCAAAAGTAGTCCTGAAGTCCCTAAACTTCTGGTTACTCAGAGCTTTAATTGGCGATGTGTAAATAGCTTTGGTCATATGTTTAGCAGCTAAAGCAATGGCATATTCAGCGACAACTGTTTTGCCAGCCGATGTATGCGCGGCGACAAATACAGAATCACCACCCTCTAAATGGTAAACGGCCTCTTTCTGGAAGGTGTCCAGTTCAAAAGGCCATTCCCTAGCCATATCCGGCACGAGCTCACTGAAATTGGGGATATCTTTATTGACATCCACAACATGGGCCCATTCCTTGCCGCCTTTCTTTTGGACGCCTGATAACAGGGGAGCACGGGGTTCGAAAGCCGGGAACTCAATGGGTAGTAAGGAGTCGATATCTTCCTCCTCCCCACTCAGCTCCTCGTCTTCAATCTTCACTCCTCCAACATCCGAAGCCGTGTCATCTTTCTCAACCGGGAGATCGCCTTCTTCTTGTTGGAGTACATGTTCCACCTCTTCATCATTTTCAGCAGCTTCTTTAGACTTTGCTTCTTCGAATTTTAACCCACGACTGAACCCTGGAGCAACTTCTAGGAGGCCACCCTCAGTTCCAAAATTGATGATCCGATCAAGGCCAGATTGCTTGCCAGCTGATCTCGAACGCTCTGCTACTTGTGCTTCAGATTCCAATTCAGCGATAGCCTCGACACCATCCAGTCCACCTGGTGCGAAGGGGAAGAATCCAGCAGCACCTCTAACAAAATCTGCGCGACCAGCTGGTCGACGAAGCAGAGACGTTGAATTCTTAGCATTTGCACTAGTGGCAGGAATCGTGACTTCATGATAGCCAGTAACCCGACCTTCTAACCCCTCGCGATCGAAACGAACAATAGTCCGTGTTTGGGTTGGTGCGACCTCAAAAAGGTCCTTGTAGTCGGTCGAGACATCCCAACGCCTTCAAAACTGTTAGTGGACGTAAGAGCTAGAGTGGAACATCGAACAATCCAAGCATAGGTGTCAACCGCACCTTTGTAGACGATTTAGCCATTCAGGACTAAATTGAGAGGAGGGAGTAAGATAATCCGTCTCCAGCTCTTTTGTGAGATCTGCGGCATTTTGGCGGGCTCTTAGGCGTGGTCCGCGAATTTGATACTGGCCATTCTCTTCCTCAGCGATTCGTGCGTCAAAGGCTGCACCGCTTAGGCCCTGCGCATTCAGGCTCAGCTCCGACAGCGTTGCAGCGAGGTTTTCGGCCTGTGCCATTGGAGAATGATAAAAATTACTCTCCCCAGAAAGGTTGTTTAGAAATTTGATAAGGACCACCCCAACTGTTCCCGCTGTGGGGTTGGGTACTTCTCTGAGACAATACTGTCGTAATATAGGATTTAAATAGTAAATCACTTGTGTCTGCAATATGTTCCCCAGAAAAGTCCCCGAAGAAGTTGGCTAAAGGATCATCAACATTCACAGGTTGAGGTGTGAAGAGTGCAAGGCACATCATTAGTTGGCGGTGTTTAGCGGCGGAACACACAAACGCTGACGTCGTGTGGGTACATTCGAATTTACTAGGCCAAATCCATTTCTCTCCTCGATCCTCCCTAGTCCATAGGTACAAACAATATCTATGTCGAGCTGGCAAATGAACATCAGGTTAATATTTACTGCTCGGAATTTAAAGACCCCAGTTGTCTAATTCGATACCTACGCAGCGCCTCATCTCGGTTTTATTATTTATTATCTTTTTCAAGACACACTCCTTAACTTAGAAGAACTAGAATTTTAGGCGCTAAGCTCATCCAATTAGACGATAAGTAGAGAATGAAGTATATTAGCCCACGCGATGATTCTAGAGGCCCTCGTTGGTTTAGGGATTTCTAGGATAATACCAATATTCTTGTAACAGATTAAATGCTATTGAAACTTAGCCCTTGGAGATGATATCTCAGCTCAATGTAGACATGGTGTACAAGAGCACCAATAAGGATTAAGGGTCGCTTTAATGCCAGTTTAGCATGCATAGTTCAAATAATCTTTTAATAGATAAGTACAGATAAGTTGGCAGCGCACATAACTCCGGAGGAACAAGAATAAGGAGTGGTAGTAAAAGGAACAAACCATTAAAACAAAAGATACGTGTGCACTTTGAACAACTCAGCAGATGTTCAACTTATTGATCCTAGTCAAATATCAGACCCCATAACATGCCCGTGACTTTGGACTCGGTCTGTGTATTACAAACCTCAGGCAGCAACGCCTGGAAGGAGTACTCGTGTTCGTTGATTTGATTATCATGATTACCATTTTGGTGCAATCACTACACGATCTCTTAATTAGATGCCTCGGCTACTGAAAGCGTCGAATCAAAACCGAAAAAGGAATGAACAACCCGAGTCACTGGTAAAGAATGCCCAGGGTTCGGACAATTGCAATACCTGAAAAGCTATCGACCGCATTCGCCGCCGCGCATTCCCCGGATCGACCGCCAGATGCTCGTGCAAGTCTTACGTCATCCGCGCATGACTCCCCCGAGAGTCATGAACGCCCTGGACGACAAGGCTGTCAGTGCGGACGGTGATTTCTTAATTTACTGAGGCTGAGCTCAAGCTTAACTACATCGAGCTTATCATTGCCGACATTTTCAAATCACAATCACAATCACACCAATAATACGAACAACAAAAGCAATAACAACTACTCAAACAGTCATTCTGAGACACCTCCCTACCACTCCTCAACTTCCACGTTTACAAAGTCGACGGCCTTATCCCTTTCAGCTGTGCTGTTCACCGACCCTTTGGACCATTCCCGCATCGTCGCGACCTTATGGGGACCTACTACATATCCAATGATGTCTCCTTAGTCTAGTAGTCTCGACTTTCCACCATGACGACGGATTCTACGCTTTCGTTGGTCTTAGCCTATCCTACATGTGTTGATGTATACCTACGGTTCATCTTCAGCTAACACGCTGCCTTGCGATATTAGGTATCATTCGACCGAGTCCCTGATCCTCCCAAAAAAGCGACGCTTCTTTCCCTTTAAAATCCCAAATTTGTCTGTCCCCCGGACCTAGCGCACTAAAGTCGCACCGTTGGCTGAACTAACGATCATTTAGCCATCAGCAACTCCGCAATTATATCAGTACCGCCGACCCCGATAGGATCTACGTTGTCGTCGACAGAGTTATATATTCAATTCACATATCATCGCGAAAACGAGAGTCTCTTGCCGTTATCCCATTTGAGCCGAAATGCCTTGCCGCAGGTTACGGTTGGATTGCCGTTGGAGGTTCGGACAATGGTGAATGTGCTTTTATCAGGATCGCCGACCGGGGCGTGCGCGTACAAGTTGACAGACGGACCACCCAGCCGTCAGATGTTGACAGTGCGTTGCCAATCGATCTCGGAGCTCCTGCAAGGATCTCCCAATCCTGGCTGTCTGGCGGCGGAGCGGAATCGACACAGGATGCTGACAGGAGGCAGTTGCCGGATGTACAGCTGCATAAGTTCGGGGGCAGCATCGTCAACTCGGCGACCATCCACCGTTTACCTGGTGATGGGAAGGGCTTAGCAGATGAGGACGTTATCATTCTCAGGTAACCCCACCACACCCTACTTTCAACCCACTGACATATTGATGGTCCCTACCAGTAATAATGATAGAACTGTTACCATCTATTCCCTGACTCGCTCAAAAGTTCTCAAAGTTCTCAACCACGCAACGTGCATGAATTACGCGACTATTTCGCCGGATTCTAGCATCCTGGCTGCAGTCGGCGACGAGACTCGCGCATATTTCTATGACATTACCCGAGATCTTGGTACAACCGTCCTGACGGAAAGCGGCGAGAAGCTTACTAGCTGGAATTGGGATCCTCTTCGTTCTATTGAAATGGATATCGGCACCCGAATCGACGACGGATGCTGTTTCACCATTGCATTCTCTCAATGGAGCCGACTGTGCGCTATTGGGTCTCAGTCCGGGGTTATCACAGTCTTTGATGTCGAAACTCTTCGTGACATCACCCATGAACCAGACGAGAAGAGTTCTATAATGTGTCATTTCAATTCTTCGAGGCCTTGTTGTAATGGTGGTGCCGTACGCTGTATGGCTTTTGCGCCCGAACCTTGGGACCTTCTAGTGTGGCTCGAAGACAAGGGCCGGGCTGGAATTGCAGATGTTCGCCAGGGCTTTATGCGCAGGCAAATCCTACATCTGGACAGGGGTGATCCTGACATAGAGGAAGTTCGTACTGATCCAATTCTGGACGATTCTGTGGGCTTGGGATATGATGTTGATAGTCGGTTCAGCTCTGAATCCGGCGCAGATACAGAGCAACGCGCTGTGCTGGGCTCCTTTGAGACACCACCAAATGAACCTGGTGGCGAGGTGTCTGGCAATCCACCGTTGCGTGACACTCTGTTGCAAGATCTCACCGAACGGGAGAGGCTAATCGTGGAGTTTTTAAATACGGCCCGCTGGACGTCAAGGCTTGAAGAAGGTCTGACGGAGAGGCGAGCCAGAGCTAATGCTCACCCACATCCTGCACCACGCTTGCGATTCCAAGGTTCCACAGATGTGTCCGATCGAACGTCTCGTCCTACCTCACCACTTCGCCACGGAGACTCGCTTCATGACCTGTCGCGAGAGAGCTCTTCGGTGCAACCAAGTACCGGCGATCGCAGGCACAACGCCAGGCGCCAGGCATCTGTTATTCTATCCCAGAGCAATACCGAGCCACAAAATCGGACTCCGGAGGCAAGTGGCTCCAACATAGAGCCACAACCAAGCATTACATTGAGTTGGACTGCTTCGCCCTCCGAAATACAGTCGCTCGTTTCTGACAACCGTCAGCGCGCGGCCGATTCATCTTCGAGTGAGCAAAGTAGTTCTAGTGGCAACGAAGCGGGCGTGACTAGTCGGAGTTATGGCACTTTAGGGCGCCCGTCCGCCAACTTCGACTATTCCAGTGCCGCTGTAGATTCAGTGCCTCGGCCACGGGACCATCAGCGGTCTCGCTCCGGTCACAGACATGTCGAGAGACAAGAACATGCGGCGGATATTCGGCACGATCCCCCACGGCTATCTAACACGGAACTGAGAACCAATGTGGCGGCAGAGCGCCTTCGACGGCAGCGGCAAATTATCAATGAAGCACATAACCGAAACCAGGCGCGGTATCGACAACCGATACTAGGCATCGACAACACCCGCTCTCCCCGGTGGATAAGGAGTATATTAAACGAACTTCCGGACCGAAGTTTAGGTGTTGGGCACAGAGAGCAAGAACCAGGGAGTACTGCTGGAATTGGGTGGGGCGCAGATGGCAGATCGTTGTAGGTTTGAAGATTGTTTTTACTCTCGCTAGGATTCATCTCATGCCCGTACCCCTCTGTAGAACTCATCCCTACTATGCCACCGCCAAGGAGATGTCATGTCATTTTCAATCAGTGTCCATGCTAGAAAATGACAAAGCTAACTTGCATAGGTACCTCGCAACTGTCGAAGGTATATTTGAATATCAGGTCAACATTGGGGACCGGAAAACTTTCCCCGTTGTGAATTACCGATGAATCAATCTTTCGACATTCTTTCACCTCTGAATCATGGATTTTCACCTTTATATTGATATTTTGCTTAATATTGATTACTATATGAATCGATGTCTTTTCTGTGAAAGGGCCTCTGACTCCTTCACATGTCGACAAAAGGAGGGTATTATACTTTGACAGTCTTGGAGGTATCACGGACTTACTTCTTCTATTCTCTTTTCTCCTCCAATTATTTCCTCCGCGCATCATCTCTGCGCTATTTTCCTGGCCTTATTATAGTCCTGCATTTCTCATATCTTCCTCGGAGGCGTTTATTCTGCATAGTTGGATCACTTGTCTCATTGCATTGGCTTCGGGCGTTTGGGACAGCCGATAGGCCACTTTATATGCAAGGCTATCTATTGTTCTACGTTGAAAGCTCCCATGTATCCGCCCGATCGAAATGGCCAGAATGATGAAACCGCCATCATCCTTTAAAACATTAACCAGCTCATTAATAAGTTATTTTTTTTTCATGTTAAGTTGGAGGCTGACCGTTGAATTAGTATAGTATGCTTTTTTTTAATAACCAGCCGCAATGAGGAAAGCACGGGGTCATTGAATCCTGATCATCAAAGTGCCCTAAAGACAAGTCGTGTAAAAATCTACCTAGATAGAATGACATTTCTATAGTGAGTCGACAATGATATTAACCACAGTAACATAAGGATCATGGGAATTCAACTTCCGTTATACTGCTTCCGCCTGCATTCCATAACCCAATTTAGGGGCTTTTTAGGCCGTACATTTCTCTCGCAGGGGCCTAGCGAGTGAAAGTAAGCTGGGAGTTATCTAGATAGGCCATTCTTGCAAAAGGGTACAAGACACCAATGTCTTCAAAGGAAGGAGTAATGTAGGCGTAGATTGTCCGATTATTATACAGGCCAGCAAGCTTTTGAGGAATTTATACTCCAGATCAGGAGACGACCTTTTTTCACTAAACCTCTACAGCATTCAGTTCAAGTTTGTTTGCGTTTGACTGTTCGATGTATGACAACAATGGTGTGGTAGGCAGTTACTACCTACGGATAACATCTGCCTCTTCCTGTATTTTGTCTTGTAAATCGCAATTTTAGTTAATTGGGTAGTTTTTATTGCTGACGATTAAAATGGAAGTAGCCTGATAAGAGGCGTGTTTGATACATGAGGACTTTATTTTAAATATAGGGAGTGTAGGGCTGTGCTTACATTTTGTAGTTTAGAACATGTATATTTGTTCAAGTCTTAAAAGTTCTGTACACACTGGCCACTCATCCAACCCATTAACCACTGCCTCGGGTTACTGAGATCAATCAGACCAGTATTTTCCGACAAGAGGGAGATGATGATACAAAGGACAAAGAGAGTACCTAGAATCCTCTGGGCTCTAGGATAGAGATACTTCTAGAAGTAGCTAGCGCCTACGGCCAATCACAGCACGGGTAGATAAGATATACATCGAAGCTCCAAAAAATATCTACAACGTCGTGTGACCTCAGTGGGGAGAGAAAAATTGAGATAGATTCAATAAGAAAGAGATATAAGATCAGTTGGCGGCTAGTAACAGTATTCCGCAGATATAGCACATCAATGCATAAACGGCACCATTTGGGAAATGTGATAGAACTCAGTATAAAAATTGAAGACCCTGCTCTAGGTTCTTTTCTGAGAAAGAGCTTTGGTCTAGGTCGCGTAGAGGGAATCATCGAGACTCAATATACCTAGTAGTAACCATAGTCTACCCCTGGAAGCTTTACTTCTCCCTGTCTGATTTACCTAGTGAACAAAAAATGATTAGCAATTGGTCCGAGCTGTAAAGTGCTCAACCAAATGCAACCAGCAGGCTTGGTCTTTCAATGATCCCTTAATACGTCGTTACTACGCAGTACTAAAAGCCTCCACATCTACTGCGGCGGAGTCTTCCTAATAACTCCGTAAGTAGTCCACTCCGGCGTAAAAAACATAGCTCTGGCGGGTGGCAAATCCCGATTGGCTCGGTTACCAGGCGGTCTAAAGGCAACTCGGCAACTCATTGGGTGGCCAGCTACGCTGCTGCGATTCTACCAACTTCGACGACGGGCCGAAGCTCTCCGTGACAATTTTTACTACTGCCGGTCTCCCTTCTTTTTATGTTTCCTCCTCCCCCAGGAAAGAAGCTGAAAACCATCATCTCCTTTTAATCACTCCTCACACCCTTCTATCCTACCTCATCCTCCCTCATCCATTTCTCAACGCTCTCTTCGATTGATTCGATTGGAGCTTTCTATATTTCCTTTTTAATCTGTGTTTTATCTATCTCTTTTAATTCAATCACAATGCTGTCATCGCGTATCGCTCGCGCGGTAGGTTCATCCCAACAAACATGCTAAATCTCGCCATTCGCTTGTGATCGATGCTGACGCATTACTTGCATGCAATAGCTCCCGCGCACTGCCTTCACTCGCACCCCTGCTTCCAGAATCCCCAGCACATCTTTCCGCAGATGGAACTCGACAGAGGGTGGTGAAGAGAAGGTGAAGGGCCAGGTCATCGGTATTGACTTAGGTATGTTTGGTGCATGATAATTATATCATAGAAGCACGAGTTAATAGAGGCTTGTTAGGTACTACCAACTCTGCCGTTGCCATTATGGAGGGCAAGACCCCCAAGATCATTGAGAACGCCGAAGGTATGTGAAAATTTTTTCCCGCCATAATTGGGAGCTCGCCATATGATTGGTGAGATTTGCGGCTAACATAAATCAATCAGGTGCCCGTACGACTCCTTCCGTTGTCGGTTTCGCTCAGGATGGCGAGCGTCTGGTCGGTATCGCTGCCAAGCGTCAGGCTGTTGTCAACCCTGAGAACACCCTGTTTGCCACCAAGCGTCTCATCGGTCGCAAGTTCACCGATGCTGAGGTTCAGCGTGACATCAAGGAGGTTCCCTACAAGATCGTTCAGCACACCAACGGTGATGCCTGGGTTGAGGCTCGTGGCCAGAAATACTCTCCCTCCCAGATTGGTGGTTTCGTCCTCAACAAGATGAAGGAAACTGCGGAGAACTACCTCAGCAAGCCCGTCAAGAACGCTGTTGTCACTGTTCCCGCCTACTTCAACGACTCCCAGCGTCAGGCTACTAAGGATGCCGGTCAGATCGCTGGTCTTAACGTTCTCCGTGTCGTCAACGAGCCTACTGCTGCTGCTCTTGCCTATGGTCTGGAGAAGGAGGCTGACCGTGTCGTCGCTGTCTATGATCTTGGTGGTGGTACTTTCGATATCTCCGTTCTGGAGATCCAGAAGGGTGTCTTCGAGGTCAAGTCTACCAACGGTGACACCCACCTTGGTGGTGAGGACTTCGATATCCACCTTGTTCGCCACATTGTTCAGGAGTTCAAGAAGGAGTCTGGTCTCGATCTCTCCGGCGACCGCATGGCTATCCAGCGTATTCGTGAGGCCGCTGAGAAGGCTAAGATCGAACTTTCTTCTTCCCTCCAGACTGAGATCAACCTTCCCTTCATCACTGCTGATGCTAGTGGTGCCAAGCACATCAACCTCAAGATGACTCGTTCCAACCTCGAGTCTCTCGTTGACCCTCTCATCAGCCGTACCATTGAGCCCGTCCGCAAGGCCCTCAAGGACGCCAACCTCCAGTCCAGTGAGGTCCAGGATATCATCCTGGTTGGTGGTATGACTCGTATGCCTAAGGTCACCGAGTCCGTCAAGTCCATGTTCGGCCGTGAGCCCGCCAAGTCTGTCAACCCTGACGAAGCTGTCGCCATTGGTGCTGCTATCCAGGGTGCTGTCCTGGCTGGTGAGGTCACCGATGTTCTACTCCTTGATGTCACTCCTCTGTCCCTCGGTATCGAGACCCTCGGTGGTGTCTTCACTCGTCTGATCAACCGCAACACCACCATCCCCACCAAGAAGTCCCAGACCTTCTCTACTGCCGCCGACTTCCAGACCGCTGTCGAGATCAAGGTCTTCCAGGGTGAGCGTGAGCTCGTCAAGGACAACAAGCTGCTCGGAAACTTCCAGCTTGTTGGCATCCCTCCTGCCCACCGTGGTGTTCCTCAGGTCGAGGTCACCTTCGACATCGACGCTGACTCCATCGTCCACGTCCACGCCAAGGACAAGTCCACCAACAAGGACCAGTCCATCACCATTGCTTCCGGCTCTGGTCTCTCCGACTCTGAGATCCAGTCCATGGTTGAGGATGCTGAGAAGTATGGTGCTCAGGACAAGGAGCGCAAGGCTGCTATCGAGGCTGCCAACCGTGCCGACAGCGTCTTGAACGACACCGAGAAGGCTCTCAAGGACTTCGAGGACCGTCTTGACAAGGCCGAGGCTGACCAGATCCGCGAGAAGATCGCCACTCTCCGTGAGTTCGTTGTCAAGAACCAGTCTGGTGAGGGCTCCGCTACCGCTGAGGAGCTCAAGCAGAAGACCGATGAGCTCCAGAACGCCAGCTTGTCTCTATTCGACAAAATGCACAAGGCCCAGAATGAGCAGCAGTCTCAGTCTCAGTCCGGCGAGTCTGGCCAGGGCGAGAACAAGGCCTAAATGTATCACCACTGATCAACCCATTTCCTCTCAGGGCCCTGGGTGGTTGATTTACTGTACTTCTCTATCATTTTCCATCTCTTTTTAGAGACTCCTCGCTTCACCATTGTTTTAACACGCATGTGATATGTATACATACCAATAGTTTCGCTTTCTGTGCCCTCTGCGCGGTGTATGGGTGTTTTGTTTATCATTTATACTGGATCTCGAATCCCCGGTTGGTTGCCTTCATACCTCTTCATGGTTGGGTGAGCATACTCGAAGTGTTTCTCTTTTTGTCTCTTTTGATGGGAGGCCATCCCTAACGGATTCAGGGATTGCCTCCATTTGTAACTTTAATGACATTTAACGGCTGGGGACCACGAAAACAGGGTTTATCCGGAGCATGTGTTAATAGAATTGGAAATTCTCCTCTCGATTCAAAACTTTATTCACATATCTTCATTCGAGTAGTCTACATATGCAGTTTTACTATGAAACAGTCAATTGTCTGGACTGCATTCGCCTTGTGTCTAAAACCTCTAAACGACGCCCAGGTGCCCACTATCATTCTGGAAATGTTCAGAACCGAAAGTGGGTCGAGGGTGCGTGTGTTCGTAGTCGATCTTGACGACCAGTGTAGCCGCTATTTTATGCTGAGACAACTACTTCCGTATACCTTAGGTATGCAGTTCTAGCTCTTGAACTCAGTTTGTTTTGGTCCTTTTTCTTATTGGCTTTCTAATTATTTATTTCTTTTTCTTCAATTTGAAATTGAATTATGCTATACAGGTGTACATACATCTACATACAGAGTACATACATACATTCGAACCTAACTCATCCGCAAAACCCTAAGACATTAGTTAGTACGAACTAATTTGCGCCTATGGGAATGAACAGATTTGGACCCAACCTTTGGGACACATTCGTGTTGTCCTTGCCAGCTGTTCACTAGCTTGCTGATGATCGCAGGGCGATTTTAATTAAAATCAGTATTTTAGTACGGTGGGCGACGAATCAGATCAAAGCTGGGGGACACCATTCTTTTTCTAAAACCCACCATTCCACAAATACAATGATCTGTTGATGTCAATCTTTTTTTCTATTTTTTTCTTGGGAGAGCGGAAACGTATGTAGGCTATGTATTAGTTAAGCCCCATGTTTTTTGTTCGTATATTATGTTTATTAGTATATTTTATAATACTTTTATGTTATTATTCTCCATGCTTTCTCTCTTGGCAGAGGGCAACTCGCTCATTACCGACTAACATATGTACGTACATGCTGATGAGCAGGTGGGAATTGATGACCTACAAGGATAAATTTTAGAACACTAATTTAGACCTCTCTTCAGACCCTTCAGTATGTAACCTTATAGGTAATGAGTAGGTTTCTTTATTAATGGTAGTCTCACCGATACAATAAAAAGTACCTATTGTTGCGGGTGTCTCCAATAGTAGTAGAATTCCTTGCATGGGGGCAAGGCTAATATATCGATCACTGCCTTGGAAGTCAAACGCTTATTTTACCTCAAAATGTAACAGAAATGCACATACATTACAAGGCTTGTTCAACCAAGTTTTTACCAAGTTCCCTTGTGCGAATCCTCTGACAGGGAGGAGGGTGGGAGGCGTTGGAGGGGGCGGGAGACTTGGCTCGAAAAAGAAAAAAAATGGGCTCCATCAAGCGACGGAGGAAATAGAAGAGATTTTTCTTTTTGGAATGTAAAAGGGGTGGGTGGTGGGTTGACAGTGTGCAAGTGTAAGTGTGTGGTGTGGATTGTGATACACATGGTGGAGCAAGATATGCAGGATTGACAATACTTTTTGGACTTATCAAACCAGTTGTTTATACTCTGCACTATGTTAATATAGTTCAATGGTGAACAAGGTGGCCAGAACATCAATGGGTTTTTAGTTGGGTTTGGACAAGTTGTCTCCAAATATGGGGTAGGCCATAACTCTGCGGCGCTATAATAACGGCTGGATGATATAGTGCTTTGATTATCAAGGGTGTGTGTGCACTAGCCAATAGGTGTTCTCCGTGGTCCTTCTATAATGCTGCATGTTATGGGTGATGGTGGAGGAGAATAGGTGATGAGGAAGGATAATGATACTGATGATGTATTTCCTTGAACTGTACCCTCTTATCGGCATTACACCGGTCTCCACTAGGAAACTTGCAGGAGCCGTTGCAGTAGAGAAACAAATCAACGTTTTACACAAATGCAGTCAGGAGCTCACATCAAGGAATATCTATGCTTGTTGGGAAAGACTTGTCATAGATAGAGAGGATTTTCGATCTGGAGGGGAAAACTCTGGGGGGAGGGTTATAAAACTGGGTGGGGAGAACAATTTGTGTCTTCTCTTCTGATGAGGATCCCTTACAAATTATTGATTTTGTCTTTTACTTACAATGAAAGTCCATACAATAATCATCCATCAAAATATAAATAAAATATACTAAAATAACTGTCATTTCCTGAATCCAAGGATTACACGATGAATCTCTGGGTTCGTGACCCATGGGAAGGACAAAGTGCCCTTAGACCAAAAGGGGACTCCTCACGGTTAGGCTAATTTTGCGAGCCACTTGAAATAGTCAGGTTAAATGGGGTTCGCTGTCTGGCCGCTCACTGTCCAGCTCTCTGATTTGTTGATCACTTTTTTTTCTGCTTCCTACGGAGTATGAAATCTCCAGTTGAATTTTTCTGGGTGGTCCCCACTTAAGTTGTTACTCATTACAAGATGGGCTTCATCCCTTAAGGAACAGGTAACTTGTTTTCGTCCCCCGTGACCTTCTCTTTTTTGCCCAGGAAGGGGACATTGCCCCCCTCCGCCCCAATGGCCACATTTTCTCCCCTTCGTTCTCCCAGAGGTTTCATCTGTATTATTCTGTGGCAGAATATCTACGGAGCCAGCTTAGCTAGCTACTAACGACGAAGTCGAGCAATATGGAAACCCACCTTGTCCATTACACAATCCACTAATTTTCCATGATCTTCCACATCCCTCCTCATTTAACCATGTTACATATAGGTAGTAGATCATTGGGTTCTGATTGGCTCATCCCTGCTAAAAATAAAATAACATGTTAGAAAAATTCTTGCCGTTTTTCTCTTCTTTTTCTTCCTTCCAATCTCTCTTCTTATGGGCGAGGGAAGTACGCCTCAGTTCAAATGTGCGGGTTACGAATGGGCGGGAGCCTCGTAAGTTCGGGACTCGTTTCTGCGAAGTTTATGTTCTATTGTATCTGAGATTTGGTTTCATCTTATTTGGGCACCGTTAATACTACCGGCTTGGATCGAATCGCAATCGGACTGTGTGTGGTCGTTTTGGCTGGTTTCGCGTTCTGTACCCTATCCTATGTACTGTCCATTAGTACTCCTAGTACACCTCAGATCCTAGGCTGGGGGTTTGATAAATTAAAAAAAAAAAAAAATAAATAAATAAATATACATCAATGAGTTGATTATGTTTGTCACTAGTGTGACAGTAGTGGGCTTTTTATTAGGAGGGGGTCCAACAGCACACAGCACATTGGATGATTGGGGGGGCAAAACACTTGGTAATAATTAATCAATGTAATCATAATCAGAAGATATTATTACAAAAAAAATAGTGACAAAAGGAAACAAGAAAATTAAGATGAACTGAAAATCCTTCCAAAGCTCTGAAGCAATTTTTTTCCCTTTTCTTTTCTGCTCCCAAGAGTATAAACCACTTGACATGCTGAAGAACTGGAGAACACTCTAATTATTGTATTGAATGTGCATTTTTTGTGTAACCCCCCCATGTAAGGCTGTTGATTTAAATTGTCAATTATTACTACATCTGATACTGGAGCTTCAACTCGATCCATGGACTTGTTTGTTTGGAACTGACCGCAATAAGTCAAAACGGGGTTGAACTACTAGCTTTTTGGTACCTACTAAAATACCAAGTGAGTTAGTTTAGTGAACTAAAGCTGTCCCAATTGAAGCGCCATTATTATTTTCTTCTTCGCTCTCCCTCTCTTTTTTCTTTAGTCTCAATCTTTTTTAATTTTTTAATTTTTTAATTTATTATTTTTTACTTTTTACTTTTTACTTTTTTTTACCCCCTTCTCTCAAATCAAAAAAAGGCTTAAGAAAGAAAAGAAGAAAAGAGAAAAAATAGAGCAAAAGAAAAACAGATAAACTTTTGCCATCTTCAAATTAACATTACCGCCTATTTATCATCGGCGGTCTTGACTTCCAATCCATTCAATCCCTTGCTTAACCGTTACCACTTCCTCAGCTTTGGCTGAGTGACAAGACCATCAATTGAAAGGGTCCACGGGAAATTTCCTGGTTTACTGTACTTTCTTGAGGGGGGAAAAAACGGGCAAAGTGCAGCACGCTAGCGGTTTGTTTTGCTTCGTCTGTCTTTTGGAGTACTTTCTTTTACTTTACTCGACCTTCTATTGCTGCAAGTGTAAGTCTTGACTCTCATTCAAGTTCTTCCGCTTTTCCTTGTCAAATCCCTACCTATCGCCCATACTCCTCTGACGCTAGCAATTGGCTTTCTTTCCTTTTCTTATCTTTCATTCTTAGCCCTCTTATAATCAACCCTTCCTCACCCTACATTCTGTCACTGCTGGATCTTCTTTCTTCTATCCGGCTCGGGGCTTCTAATTCTTCTTTCCCCTGCTTCTACCATATCGTCACTTTTTTTTATTATTATTATTCTTTTTGTTGTTTTTTTAGTTTTCTGGTGCTGCATCTACCACTTTCCATCTCAACTGGTTTTCTCCCGCTTCAACACTCCAACTCTACTTACATGGTGCATGTTCCCGGGCAAAAGAAAAAAGTAAAAGATCATCCCGCTAATCCTGGCTGCTTCTATTTCAGTTGTCCATCATGACAGTTGCTGCACCGCCTGTGGCACCCGTTCACGAAAACGGCATTAACGGCAATGCCCCCGGACACCACCACCATGTCAACATGGGCTTGCCACGTTTCCATCCAATCGCAATGAACCCGAACCAACCAGTACATCCGGAGCAGATGATACCGAATCATTCTCACTTTCGTCCTTTCCCTCCACCTCCTCCTATGCAAGAGCCGGGCCCACCAGGTCCAGCTCCTCATCCTCCTACCCATATAGACCAGATTGAAGCTCGCTTGAGGCAATTGGAACATGAAGAAGCTGCCCGTATGGCCGCTCGTAGCCACCTTCTTGCTATTCGAAAGCGAGAGGACGAAGAATTTCGTAGGATGACTGAGGGTGCCGAAGCTGAAGAAGAGGTATGCTATATAACATTGCGTTTGACTCGATCACCCTCTAGATATAAGCCTAACTTGGATTATTTACCCGCACGATAGGAACTTCGTAGGCAACGGAAACGACTGAAGCGGGAATCCATGGGATTGGGTTATAATGCAAGTATGGACTCTCCACCGCTTCGGCCAACTCCGCCACGTCGTCTGTCAGAGACCAATGCAGCGACCACCCTTGCGTTCTTCAAACAACAAAGCCCTCCAGAGCCTCGTCCAATTCCTCCACCGCCTGTGCAAGCACCACCGCCTCACCCCCCACCTCAGCATATTCCCCATGATCCTGCTGCTGGCACAATTCGACGAAAGCAAAAATATACTATTAAGAATGTCGAGGCATGGGGCGAGCGCCATGGACGACCTGCAGCGCACGACCCGTCCGGACGCGCACTGTGGAAGCGGCCATCGGATGGTAGTCTAGTGTATCTAACTTGTCCTGTCTCCGGCTGTGGAAAGGCAGACTTTGTGACTCTCCATGGTTTCATGTGCCATCTGACAAAGAAGCATAAAGATCGCAGCCTGGGTAGTCAATCAAGGGCGTTAGAAGTATGTGGGATTGTCTATGACCCCAATGCTCCTCTCCCGCCGGTGGCTACTGTACAACGCGCGTCGACAGAAGAAAGTCGTGGTGATTCGGCCCCGACAGATCCTGAAGGTTACGCACAGGAGATAGATTACTCTTCTGCATCGGATGACGAAGAGAACCGAAAACATTTGGTGAAGACAGAGGCGGCAGATCGGACATTACCTATACCAACTGTCCCTTTCTCCCATCCAGAAGAGTCCTCGAAAGCACGGAAACTCAATAATTCCACAAAACAGTCAATTTCCTCAATAATTGACCGCGACCCAGAAGATGATCCCCGGGAGCGTTTAGCTTCCATCCCTCCTCGCCTTGAGCCTATGTCGCGCGCATCTCCAAAACTAAAGCCGTCAATGCCAGACGTTGAAATGTCCCGGAACGAGGAACGGAATCAGGAACTAAGTGAGTCGAAGGAGACCGCTGAGTCAAAATAATACAATCGATCTTATTCATAATACGGTCTATTGCACCATTTAAATAAGCAGAACTTGCATTTGCATCTTACGAGCATGCCTTCGCTTTTTTGACTCCTTTGCAGCTGCGTGAATACCCTTCTATGCATACCTGGGTGGCTTTGTCTGCTTTTGTCTTTTCTTTTCTTCTAGTAATGTAATGTCTTTTTTATCGTTGCTGGCCGTTCTGTTCCATGGGGCGCTGGCCGACTTACGTCTATTCCTTACCTGTGTCATCTTGATTTCACATAGTTGATACTTACGATATAAACTGATCTATAACTATGGCCTGTGTGACTTTGTGGGTCACCAGGAAACCCTGCTATGGTGGTCGCGCTGCATTTCCTGCTTCGCCGTGCCTCTATTGCGATGCTATTTATGTATCTTTCTTATGTTACTTGATGGATGTTGCGAGTTTCGCTAGTGGCTCATTGCATACCTGCAACAGACTTTTGATCGTGGCCTAACAAATCAAACATAACATCATTTTCATGCCTTGAAGTTTCTCTGATCGATGACAGTGGGTTCTCAGATCAACAAATGAGGCAGGTGCCCTCTGATCTTGAGCATTTAACAATGATGCTTATTGTCATCTTTTGCTTCCCATCCTTAATAGAATGCGCAATCCGCCTCTTGAACTCATTTTGCCATCCTACCATCTCCTAGTTTAGTACAAACCAAGTTCCAGAGTTGATACCTTATATCCCCATAAACCCAACTCAAGAATCTAATTCCCTCAACACCAACACATGCACCAAATACCCAGACCCAGACCCCAACCCATCGCCCAAAACCTCATCCCCAACCCTCCAAACCCGAAACACCATCAACGTCTCCCTCAGCCAAGCTTCAAACACCTCTGGCGACCGCTGCTGCTGCGCAATAATACAAACTGTCGGATTCTTCCCACCACCATCACTCCCCAACCCCCCCTCAGCCCGATAAACAGGCCTCAACCGACAAACATCAGCACAAGTCCGCACAAACGGCGCAATTAACGCATCATTATAGATACAGTCGCAGGAAATCAGAACATCGAAGCCCTTATCCTCCTCCCCATCGGGAATACCACCCTCGATACTATCTTTCAGCAAGGCTGGCTCATCTGTTTCCCAGTCCAGGGATGTGAAGCTGATGTTTGAGCGGGGGGCAGATGGTTTCTGGCCTCTGCTGGTGGGCTTCTTGCTGCTGGACTTGGCTTTGGGTTTTGGGGGGGCTGTGGTGTTGGATTCGAGGTTTAGGCGGAGGAGGCGATGGACGTATTCTTGGTCTGTGGTTATGTAGTGGGTTATGGAGGGGGAGAGGGAGAGGGCTATTAGGCCTGAGATTCCGCAGCCGAGTTCGACAACGGTTGAGGAGGGGGTTAGGAGGGAGTGAGACCAGAGTGGGTTAGATGATTTGTTTGTGATCCATTCTGCGAAGAGGGGGGTGATTTTCCAGAGGACTTCTCTGCGTTAGCTAATTGAATGTGTGGTTGTGGGTGATTGATAGAGTAGTAGATAAGGTAAAGGCAAGATGAGACAAACGTCAAGGATCTCGGGGGAAAAAGCATGCAATTGGGGTGTAGATAGAGAACGGAACGTGATAGACAGAAGGGAAATGAGAGTCAACTACCTGCACCAGTGGTGCCGCCGGCGCGCGACGACGACAGTAGAGTCGGAGATTGGTGAATGGTATAGTCTTGTCCGTGGATGGTTACATCGACATAGGTAGCTCGTGAATCGACGAATCCCAGATTGGCCGAGGGAATCTCTTGCGCGAAGAGCAGGAAGCACTCTAGCAAGGATGATAAGTAACTAGTGCGCGCGGCGGGAACATGGTTTTAATTTTTTTTTTTTATCCATGCTTTGGAAACTATTTTCGTGGTGTCGTACGTTTTGCTACAGTGATTTAGGTGGAGGGAATGGTGCTATGAACATACCCTCTTCGGCATCTTCTACCTCTTCGCCAATTGATGTGAAGAAGTTGGTGAGGTCTTCCATGGTGCCCTAAGCCAGGATAAGGGAGGGAAAGAAAAGAAAGCACTGAAAGCAAAGATCTATACAGATCAGAGGCTCGAGCTTTCTAGGTCCGAGCGAACTAGGGCTAGGAGCGACGGGGCTTGCTTTCCGATTCTAAGTATCGAAAGTTTGTCTAGACTGGGGGGTAGAGAGTAGATTTTTTTGTTTGTCTTGAATTCTAGGCATATTAGCTTGTCTTTATTGTCTTGTGATGATACCCAGGATTACCCTGGGTGGTGCGATGCACCATGCCGATCGGAATTATGCTAGCTGTCGTGAGAGAAGAGAAGGGGAAGGAGAGGGATGTACCTAATTAAAGTTGAGTCGGAATCTGAGCCGAGTGATCTACTCCGTGGACAGACTCAGATGGCAGATATCGTAGTTGTGCCTTAGTTAAGTGGTACCTGATAATTGATGTGTATGACAGCCGAGGAACTTTTGCGACGTTGATCGGTATCAGTGCTGATTGGGTAATCGGGACCCATTTGCATTTTCCAATGCACTAAGTCACGGGGGGACTGAACTGACGGATGCGTAATGAATTAATCAGATATAATTAGGTCTTTATGAAAATTGAAAATTGTGAGCAATCATCATATTATGCTTTTTGATATGCTACATTCAACGTAATTGAACCTAGAGATTTTTTTTCCCATCATTAGTGAGGCATATTTTGACTCAGACGGAGATCTACGAGCGTTGGGCGGAAATCCCAACAAAAGCGGAATAAAGCTTCCCCCGAAAGTCTATAGTATAGAAGGAAGAGCAAGTGACACGGTCACTCGACCATGTCGGACTGGAAAATCGGGACGGTATACGAGTGGACAATAGAGTAGAAGAATACACTATTTGTCTTGTCCTACCCAGTAGTTCAGGCTCGGGCATAATCAGAAGCCTCGGTTTGAACCGCGGCAAAGGAGAGAGAAAAGGTTCCGAACAACCTTGTCAATCAGTGAGTTAGCCGTGGATTTAGGTCGAATTTCCAGATCACTATGGAGACGGTTGTGAGGTCTGTGGGGTTTTTTGAAAGGGGGGAGGTAGGGGGTTTGTCTCAAGTCTACCGGCAAGTAGTAGCGATCTTATGGGAGAAACCGAAGAAAAATCAATAAGAAGGGTAGTCGCGGACATGAATTGGATCAAAATCAAAATCATTGATCATACGAGAAACCAACGAAACTAAAATCATTGCAATTTACCCTGGGAACCATCCAATCTATTGAAGTTCCGGGGAGAGGTGTTGATTGATCCGATAGAAAAGCTGGAAGAGCTCCGATTCACGTCATTGGTGTGCTTAGACCGCCTTGGCCAGTGCCCAGCCTCAAAAGACTCGCTCTGACTTCATCCGCTCCAAGGACAGACAGCTTCATTCTCGAGCTGCCTCCCGTTCCTTTCTCCTCTTTCTCTCTTAACTTTCTGATCCCTCCCCCGCATTTTCATTCTCATCCCATCTCCTCCTCGGGATCGTAGCAACACTACCTCCGCCCCCGATTATCACCACAATTCCTGAGTGAAGTGTCGTCCGGTGTTCCCGTACAGCTGTGGACACGACTTTATTCCCCGTAAGTTGTTGATTTTGAGTTCTGCCACCCTGGAGCAATCCGTGGGTGCCTTTCACTCGCACGTTTTCTGTTACCTGTTGAATTCCGGAGCACTGGATCTCCCCCTCGTTAATTAGGCGACTAACCTTATGTAGTCGACTTGCTCTTGCAACCGAACTTTTTCTTTTTGTTTATACCCCGTACTCTTGTAACCCGCCGCCAAGATGTCACCGAAACAAGCCCATCTCCAACCGCGCATGTCCAAGAAACCTCCATTTTCAGTGGAGGTTCCTGGCATCGAGGCTGCGCCTGGAGAGACAGTTCCGCGCCGACTCCCTCTGGCCAAGGACGGACTCGTCCTGAAACCTGCGGATGATGTCGCAACGACCTATGATGTCTTCCGCCGCTCCGCGCGTGTGTTCGGCAACGCAAAGGCTGTCGCCAGTCGCCGCCTGATTAAGACTCACGAGGAAAACAAGAAGATCAAGAAGGTAATCGATGGTGTCGAGAAGGAGGTTGACAAGAAGTGGACATACTTCGAAATGAGTGGTTATAGCTACAAGAGCTTCGTTGAGTACGAGCAGCTGGCTCTCCAACTTGGCGCGGGTCTGAAGAAGCTCGGACTCGAGACGGGAGAAAAGATCCATCTTTACGGTGCGACGAGGTGAGTGTGCAGTTGTCTCGGTTGGATGGTTTGGCGGGTATGCTGACCTATTTCTTCTCCAGTGAAAATTGGCTGGCCATGTCACACGGTTCGTCGCAGCTCTTGTGTAACGGGTAGCCAGAATACTAATTAATATCGTTTATCTGAGCAGGAGCTGCATCCCAGTCGCTGACTATCGTTACCGCTTATGACACCCTAGGCGAGGACGGCTTGAAACATTCCCTCGTCCAAACTTCTAGTGTTGCCATGTTCTGCGATCCCACTCTGATTCCTTCGGTGGCCAACGTACTAAAGGATACGAAGTCCATTAAACATATCATCTGGAACTCACACCTAGAGCCCAAGCAAGCGGATCTGGACAGGCTAAAGAATGAGCATGGAGATATCAATGTCATCAGCTTCGAGCAGCTCCGGAAGTTGGGTGAAGAGAATCCCGTGGACCCTGTCCCACCAGCTCCCGAAGGCCTCTGCTGCATCATGTACACCTCTGGATCTACCGGCCCACCAAAGGGTGTTCCTCTTACGCACGCAAACGTTATTGCTGCAAGTAAGTTGCTACCCCGGACGCTTGCTCCTTTTTTGTGCCTAAGCTAATGTCGAGTAGCCGCCGGTATCAATGAAATTGTCGGACCGTATATTAGCCCATCCGATGCCTTGCTGACCTATCTCCCACAATCACATATACTCGAGTTCATGTTCGAGAACCTCTGCCTGTTCTGGGGTGGGACTATGGGATATGGAAACCCACGCACACTGTCGGATGCTTCAATGCGTAACTGCAAGGGTGACATTCGCGAATTCAAGCCTACGATCCTTGTCGGTGTTCCCGCCGTTTGGGAATCGGTGAAGAAGGGCGTGCTGAACAACTTGAACAAGAACAACTTTGTGGTGAGAGGCATGTTCTGGGGCGCTATGGCCGCCAAGAACTTCTTGATGACGACCGGGTTCCCTGGTCACGGCATGGGCTCCTCGTTACTGGACGCCGTTGTTTTCAAGAAGTTGAAGGACGCGACTGGTGGCAAGTTGCGCATTATGATGAACGGAGGTGGCCCAATCTCGAAGGATACCCAAAATTTCTTGTCCATGGCCATTGCCCCTATGATCAGCGGTTATGGTCTCACTGAAACTTCGGCCATGGGCGCTCTGAATGACCCGATGGCCTGGAACCCGGATGCCCTCGGTGAAATTCCTGCTTCTGTTGAAGTGAAGCTCGTTGACTTCCTAGACGCCGGATATTCGACGAAGAGCAACCCCCCACAAGGAGAGATCTTGATCCGCGGAGGCAGTGTGAGCAAGGGCTACTGGGATAATGAGGAGGAAACCAAGAGTTCGTACACTGAAGACGGGTGGTTCATGACGGGCGACATTGGCGAGTTCGACAAATACGGCCATCTCAAGATTATTGACCGCAAGAAGAACCTTGTGAAGACACTCAATGGTGAATACATTGCTCTCGAGAAGCTGGAATCTGTCTACCGCTCTTCTCCCCTTGTCGGAAATATTTGCGTCTACGCTGCTCAAGATCAGGACAAGCCCGTTGCTATCATTGTACCGGTTGAAGCCGCGTTGAAGAAGCTCGCCCACGAAAACGGCATTGGGGGAGATACTTTGGAGACTCTGGTTCATAACGAAAAGTTGAACGGCATCGTTCTCAAACAGCTCCAGACCGCAGGCCGTGCTGGCGGTCTCAAGGGGGTTGAAATTGTGAATGGCGTGGTATTGTCTGATGAGGAGTGGACCCCTCATAATGTAAGCCGTTCCCTACCCATTGGCTGAGACTCTTAAGACTGACTTGTTCCAGGGGTACATGACCGCCGCTCAGAAGCTCCAGCGCAAGAAGATCGTCGGCCACTTCCAGAAAGACATTGACCGTGCCTACGGAAAGAAGTAAACGGGAGTGTCACAGATGTTATGCTAGAGCTAAGCGGTCGTAATTTATCTTATATATGTCTTATCCATGTTCCGATGCCCGGTCTGATATTGATTGCATTGCCAGTACGGATTGTGAGACTACCTTTTTTTTTCTTTTTCCTTTTTATCTGTTCTAAGCTGTTTATTTCCTTAATTTTTTCTTGTTAAATATCCCATCATAGGACGGCGATTGAAAATGTGTCTACGTTATCTTCTCATTAGGAAAGAAAATAATGAATTGGAGATGAATTCATGTACGCTTGTCTTAGTTTATCTACTTAATTGATCGTTCATAGCCTACATCCTCTTTTACTAGCTGTGTGTAATTATAGCATTATTATGATTTGCCTCATGCTGCATTTCATGCCACCTTCTTCCATGTAACAATTGTGATTGTGACCAGTGTATTCAAGCGAAAAAGTGTATCTATAAAATAACACATTCTACCATGAGTCAAGCTCAGATACCTTCGATCAAGATCTACTAGGTAGTTCAATAATATGAATATATCACTATTACCAGGACAGAAGGAATGTGAACTTCCTTAATCAATATAGAGCCCAAACTATCTTCTTTACCCCTATTCAATTCAGCAGACACTCTATCAAGCCAGGTGAATCCAGCTAAGAGACTACAAGATCTATCATTCAACCGACTATTGAATTAGCCCTAATAGCTCCATGTCTACATAAACTGTGAAGACCTAAATCAACGAATGCCCCATTTACTTGCCACCGAGTACTCGGGGCACATATTTCCCCTTTTCCCCTCTCCTCCTTCGCGCTTTGTATTTTATGATATAGCATATAGCAGGCGTTACTGGAAACAAGGTTGTTGTAAGTTGGCGATCAACCATAGGAACGTAAACAAGTGCAACTCGAGAGATGATGATGGTACCATTTATCCTATCGAAGACCTCAAAGACAATCCTGTTGAAGATATCGATTGTTTAATAATCCTGTTACTCTCTTTGTACTAAAGTTACTTACAGTGACCGTTAATTATCCAGGAATGGACATTCCTATCGATGGGCTCCCTATGCCACCCAAACACATTCATCTAGATCCTCAACAAATGGAATGTTATGCAATACGTGGAGTATCGGCCAGAAGTCTTCTTGAGGCTCATAGAGAATGACCTCCAACAAGCCGATATGGTTGCGTGCTTTTATGGATGAGCACCATGATGAGGAACCATCAGAGACGACTACATCGACGCTATGCACATATCGGTCACCTCAATATGCCGTCAATCCTGTTAACCTTCTTTCAGGCCACAGTGCTATTTCATAAGCTCATGAATCTATACATTGACGTCATCGTTCAAGAACTCTTCTTTCGATTGCCACTCCCGAGGAAGAGAGCGAACCTCGTTGCAGACTGAGTGCGCAAGAGAAACAAGAGGATGCAAAGAGAGAAGGAATGATACCCATCTAATAATATTGTGGTTTTTGGCTCCGAGAAACCCTACTTTTCTCAAGCACATTGCATGCAGTTGACAGAAAGCTCCGTGAAATCTGCCATTGACTAAAACACCCTGGTACAACAGCATATCGGACTTCAAAGGCAACAGGCCCTACAGCGGTTCTCGAATGCGGATGGCAGAGACCATCAAGCAGCCATTCGGCCATGCCCTCTGAGAACTGTCCGCACCCCGAAAAGTCATATGACTACCTTAGATTTTGCGAGAATATCTCAAGCGAGTGCATCCCAAGAATCCCTTTGGAAATCACGAATCTTATCTGAACGTCGCCTTACAAAACCCTCCAAACCTCAAACGGGGGGACGAAGCATTGTGGATAACCCACTTTACGACGTAGGCTGTGATCTATGTCTGTCGCGAGGAGGCACCGAATTATAATGGAGAAATGTGTGCCTCGCACAGGAGGGGAGCACCAGTTCCCCATCTACATGGGCAAACAGCGACATGCTCGCTATCCATCCCAATGAGATCTATGTTTACAGCTGCCGTATATAAGTCTAGCGGGGACGCAGACAAAGAGCAGATTGGAACCTGAAGACAGACCTAAAGCTGCTCAAAAGCAAAATCAAGCTCTAGAACGTCGGGAAGGTCGTAGCGAGCGACCTGAACATCACAGCTGTCGAATAGTTATTTCATATCTCGCCAGATTGCACTAGTCAGTACAACTGGGCTGGTGCAGCTGCTGAGGGAATGAGGATAATTAGCTTAACCGGCGCACAATCAGTCACCTGGCGTGTTTCATAAGGTGAGATAGTGATTGGGACGCCAATACCTACAAAGGTGTCCTTTGCAGTGCCAAGATCTTATGCAGAGGAAGGAAATTCTTCGTATTGGAGGAGGTAAATATACTGTCAAAGAGTCGATTAATCTACAGATTTCTCGAAGAATAATCTCCGATCAAGCGGCGTTGGACTCAGTCATCTTTGATGTCTCTACATTTTCCCGACGTCTACAAAGTAACCGACAAATAGCTCTAGAACTTCGGATTTTGGTAGCTATGAGATCCAGATCCATACCACTATACTCGACCTCAACAGTATAGGACTTGATCCTTTGAATCTTTGAAAACTACTGACACTGACAGGCCAAAGTCACGGGGCAGAGGCGATATTGCCGATGAAAACAACAAGGCTTTCTACCGCGCCGCTACGCTTTCGCGAGTCGCTTGGGTGTCACTTCTCAGTCGAATCCGTCACTAAGATGTCGACTAAGTTTTCTCGAGATATTCGGCTGCTCGGAAGGGTCGAAAGAATTGCCGAAATTTGCTTTGGATTTGAAGATGGCCTTCAATGCAGCATTGCCAGATGAGTGTTATTATCAGAGTATTGCGGTCTAGGGAATACGTTGGATAAATGACAAAATAGGCGTGGATACAATCGAAGCCAAATTGGTTGACGTATCCAAGAAATCTTCCAGTTACCATACCGAAGAATATGAGATCCCGGTGCTTGGTTCAACTATTGCACTGAGAATCAAGTTGGAAGTTAGTCCGAGAAGTGTCCATTAATGGAATCACTTGTATTTACACTATATATATTCTAGACACGCTGCTTATTCGGGAGCTACTTCTATGAGCCGGTATCTAAGGTGTGCTACACTCTAGCTGCGGTGTATACCCTCTACTAATTATATATAATGAGCGTGATGATGACCAAGCCAATCTTGTTAGTCTCCGAGTGAATGGTATGGCATCCCCTTCCACGACTCATCTAGTGCTTCGATACAACCGACACTTCACCGCGTCCACCAGTTTCGCCCAAGGAACACGATTGCACTATAGCAGAAGCTCTACAGTAGCAGAAAAAGCAACACAGAACTACGGAAGCTAAGCCTACCTTAGGGTATCCGTAGACACCTATTTTCACGGAAAAGTGCCCCGGTGGCGGAATGCAGAGCTTGACCCACTAGTTAGATGTGGTCTAATCACGCGAATAACATCGATAACTAGTGCACCGTATTAGAAAAACATTTCAAGATGCCATCAAGCTAAGCAGTTGGAAAGCACTTAACACACTGTGCAGGACGTCCGTTCTCGCCAACCACCCTCTACTTACGTCGCACTACCACGATATTATAGAACTCATGTTTTACAAGAAACGGTCTCCCAACTAGGCGTCTTTTGATGAATGGTATTTCCCTAATAATTTACATCTTTACCTTGCCTCTTGAACATCTACAAATAAAGCCTTACTTGCTTAAATCGAAAATGCCTTCACCAGTGCCCTCAACCACCACCTCCTTCACAACCCCAACCATTCTTCCCGGTGCGTGGCCCCGAAAGGACTATAACATACGGTCTTCTGGGGTTCATTATCTCCATCCTTCTCGGCGCCTTTGGCGTCCTTTTTATAAGTGTAGCCTTGGGCTAAACGGCGGTACGTTTGAACTATCATTACTCTATGTACATGGAAATATAAGGACTAATGGCGTTGAATATTATTAGTTATGAGCTCCCAATCAGTTATACTGCTGAGGCTGTGGAGGATTTTGAACGGGCCATGGAGTTGTTAGCCTTGAATAAATCTTATGCACATGTATCTGGGCGGTTACTCCCTAAGATTAGAGGATCAAACATCCATTGTTCGCACGGACATATCATTTACTTGACTGTTGAGGACATAAGAACATAGCGAAATCGCGGAACTCACCAAACAGACTCCCAAGCCACCGAGGAGTTCCTTCAAAGATTGCATTACCTACCTGTGTACACCGGAAATAGGGACTAAAAGAGCTGGAAAATCCCGAAACGTATTCGAATCATGTGCTGTAAATATTCCTCTTCTGTTCCATATTTCTCTTTCTTCCTCCATCTATTGTTTTCGCCACCTCTATCTCTGTCTACTACACTACTTGTCTCATCTTTAGATCACAACATCAGGTTCAAGGCTCAACAAGGAAGTAGAGTACACCATCGATACAAAGAGAACCAAAATAAAGATCCTCCAATATTGCAAGATGCCTCAACCACAACCAAGCAAACTATTCTTTATCGCAGAGCTACTAGAGCAAATCCTCCTACACGTCAACATACAAACCTTTCTGATATCAGCCCAATGCGTATGCCACTTCTGGCACAACCTAATCCAGAACTCAGACGACCTCCAAGCAGTCCTCTTCTTCAAGCCATCAAAACAAACTATCTACAGCTGCAAAGAGCGCATCATCAACACATTGCTGTGTCACAAAAATCTGGCCTGAACTATTCAGAAAACAGACGAAGGCACAGAAATCCAGGAACCCATTCATCTATGAGCACGATCTACCTCCGCTTGACCCTTCCATAGAAGAAATATACGTACGTAGAGAAGCTAGCTGGAGGCGGATGTGTTTCCAAGAACCCATAACACCCTTCATTGGGTTAGTGGGAGTCCTCCCATACGAATCAACTAGATTAGAAAGATCTACTGAGTTGATCGTCACGCCTGAAGGGGGCTGGTTGGAGTCGGACAGTTCTACGAGGGTGTTTACTAAATGTCTCTTTCCTTTGCCGGATCTACTAATGTTTTGGGAGGCCTGTTGGGGTATGGCATCCGCAGGCCAAGAACCCGGGTTGAAAATAGTACTGGGACTTTCGAACAACTGTGGGTGTGATAAAATTGTGGTATTCGTTCACTGGAGTAGATTTGTTGACGGATTCCGTGTGGGGTAATGGAGCACACCAAGGATCTACCTTATACAAGCGTGGATAAGTGGCTTGTTGGACTTGGGGAATATGATCAGGTGGCGGCGGATAGATAAATGAAGAGGGTAATAATGGCATCTTCATCTCCTCAATTCAAAGATATCAAGTCTACTGGTCTTTATTTGAGTAGTGTACGTATCTCATCCTCTTAACAGCGGAGTAGAGCATCGGATGACGAGATCGAGCAAGTCGATAGTGATTGCGTCTATTTCGTGAATTTCACAGCCGCTTCGAGACCCTTGGGGTGCTTCCGACCTATCTTCTCGATCCCTGGTTCATTCAGGGTGGTCTACGGGTTGAAGATAACCCTCCCCATCCTCCGTCAGATATTGGAGTCCATTCTGACAACTTCTAAACTTTTTGCATAAAAGTTGTCCAATGAACGTATTCCAAATCTTCTTAGGCAATAGAAGGTTACCTGACATTTTGACCAACCACATCTAGTGAAAGTAGCGCTCAGTGTATCCACTGAGGCTTGAAAAAGCAAGGATACACGCTTCATGAACACTCGGCACAGTGAACTTGTCAACCAGAGATATTACTTGAAGTATTACGTATACAAATCTCTTCTAGAGTCCGGGCACTTTTCGTGGTCTTAGTGGTCTGTCATTTTGGTCAATAGAACTTCTCTTATCTGGAAGGGAAGCAGAATCACTATCAAATACTGTCTGAAATGAATGCCTGCGGACATCACGGAAGATAGCGTAGGCGCTTCCCTACCTGCCTAGTCAGGCAAATCTCGTGAGTGTGCAGAATTTTTCTTATAGTGGATTGCTTTGCATGTTTTCAAGGTTTGTTGTATGAAGATTCCTATATCAGGGACCTCATTTTACTGCTTGATAGTTTAACCAGTTGTTTCTACAGGTGTTGCTATTTCCTATTTTTTAAGCAACGATCGCAATACAGTGAGCTCAACAAGAATTCAATGCTAACGACTTTTTCGATATATCATCAAGTACGAGCTACACTGCAAGCATGGCGAGAGGGGAACGCTTTGATCAAAATTCGATCAATTGAAACTCATAAAAGCAATTAGAGACAAGGGAGGTAGATTTAACATCATACAGTGCAAAAATAAGATAGAAAGCCTTTAATTTTCGTTCTTTTAATGGCCCTGTGATGTGTCAATCCCATTGATTTGATTCAGAAGCTATCGTTTACGTAGATATTGTTGATTGTCGAAGAAAGTCATAAAACAATGCAAAATTGGGACCAAAAACTTATTGAAGAAAATTAAGTGCTGGGAATGATTGAGTTCTTTAGAGCAGGAGGTCCAAGCTAACCAAAAAGACTAAAAGGGGGAGTGTTCCAAGTCCCTGAGGTTATACTAGTTAGTACATTGATATAGTATAAGGAAGAAACAAAAAAACTACTCGGGGGACGGGATGCCGACATGCCGACAGACTAAAGCAGGCAGAATCCAATGCGGTGAGAGATAAAAGCAAGGTCGAATTGCCTGAGGCACAATAAGCTCGTCTAAACTAGCCATTCCCGGAATAGAACCGCGCGAAGTCCAAGGACAACGAGAACTTGCGCCTGTCGATCTACCTTACCATCTCTCAAACAACCTAGAAATAAAAAGGACAAAGAAAAATTTACCTAAAAATAAGGAAAAAATTAGCTACGGAAATGTCATTCTGGAGGTGTGTGTTATATCCTTTCTGTCAAGGACATCTATCCGGAATTGGGGCTGATCGCCGCTACCACCTAGCTCCTACCGTTCTTTGTCTCCGAAAACAAGGGCTCTTTTTGGAGTCGGCGTGATGGCTTGGGCGTCGATTGGTCTTTGGTTCTCGCCACAAGTGGAAGGCGCAATGGGTATGGTCCCGACAAAGGAGGAGCAGAACGAGTTGGATCGCAAAATAGCGCTTCGGATCTCGCGGGTGGATAAGGATGGACATTGAAGAAGAAGGCCCGAGTGTTAGGGAAGAGGGGCGCAGAGTTTATTCTCCTTCTTCACTGATGATGAATGCCCAGGCTTAGTCGACTGAGTCACTTCATCGTGTGACCGCGGGCTTTGGCCAAAGCTCCGGGAGCCGTGACGGGAGCGGACGTCCATTTGGGAAAGCGAAGTGATGAAAGATCGGCAACGAACGGACGCAGGGAGGAGCGAGAAACTTAGTTGAATACAAAAGAGGGAGGATACTCCGAGTGAAAGCAAGGCGCCTCTACTCTATACACTGTGCCTCTTCTTCATCGCATGCTGTGGGCTGTCAGAAGTTTGTTTGGCGCAACACAGCATCCGGAGACCGTTTCGTGAAACCGAAATACAATGCATGGAATGTTGGGATGAGAACAAAGAGGCAGGCTGGAAAATACAGGGAGGTGTCAGTGTAGCTGGACATTGGTTAGCATTGTGAGAATGCCATCCCTGTAAAATAGGATATAGACAAGGATGCAAAGGCTCAACAAGGTTTCGGAGGAATGGTTGTCCTCTTAGGAATCACCTTGGCAGCGCTCACTAATACCAGTAATAAAAAGGAGTCAGTGATTTGGATAGTAAATCTCACTAAAAAGAGGCGTGCACGATCGACCAACTCTCGTACAGTACAAGGATTTAGGCTGGGGCAGCCCCCCTGGTCCATATTCTCGGGCTCTGAGAAGGCTGGAATCCGATCCTCAAACCAGAGGTTAGTTAATGACCACACGAACAGACATGGGAGCCTTTCGGCCGGGTTCTGCATAGCCATTAGGTCTTGGATGCGCTATACTGAAGAACGCACCCGGACAAGAACACCCACAACCCATCAGTGGAACTCCGTACATACTAGGTATGTAGTCTGTACCCGGTAGGGGAGGGTTTCAGGGGCCCTGATAAGCTGGGGCTTAGCCATTAACCATAGATAGGAAAAGCGCTGGGCGTTAGTCAGAGGTATTGCCATGAAGCTAGCGCAGATTGGATGCAACGGTTGCACAACCATTTGCAATTCCACGGTAGAATCGTGCTCCTTGTTGGTGGGCTCTTCCCCCACCCCTAAGACAGTTATTTTCGTCCCGCACTTAGCAGATCTCCTGTGGCTTGCAAGGTTGCCCACACTCCATCTATTCCACACATTATTCTGTCTCTCACTCCGCTGGATCGACCCCTTGTACGATGTGCATGAATGGGTCAACTCTGGAGGAGGGTTATTGCATGAAGTCTGCATGGATCCGCTAGCGACTGAGGACCCATCAGTATCTGTGCATTTTATAATTTCTGGGATTTAGAAGACATCTGTGACTGGCTCAGAGCTCGATCGATGGGTCAAGTTACATGAGATGGAGATGATCATTCTTGCAAGTCTTACTGGAGGGGAGTGAAATGTTAGTTCCCACGCCTGGATTTCTGCTGGGGATTGATGAAACTAGTGAAGCTGTGAAAGAAGACATTCAATAAGATCAAAAATAGAAAAGTTGAAAGAAACATGCATGTGCAGAAGAAAAAAGAAAATAGAGAGAGAAGAGAGACCCATAATGGTAAACAACGCGCTGAAAGTAGAAATGGGACGTTGTCAACGGAGCAAGCAGATGATCGACTGGAATGGTCGGAACGTGCCGAAGGGTAAGGTAAAGTGGAGTTTTACTCTTGGGCGGACCGGTGGGACGGTACCCCGTTCAAGTACCTAGTGTTAGCGGGGCCCGTAGACGGTACTTTACCATCGGGCTGATATCAAGTACCTGGGCTGTTGATCCTTCAGCTGAGGCTAGTAAACCAACTAGATCCTGAGTGATAACCCAAACCATCTCTAGTCACTTTCATCGATGAAACATGGCATAATCGAACTTTATGTATGTATGTTGGGTTCGATCATTGTAAATTCATTGGTGATCATCGGCTCTAGCTTCATCTTCCTCCAGTGGATCACCCGCGAATTCTCCTTACTATTGGCGGTATAGTGAGGTGAGGGAGAGAGGAGCCCTAGTCGAAAATGAAAGGATAAATATGGTACCAACAGGCAACCAACACTCTAGGTCGTCGATCCGTACGTACATACATACTTACGTACATACTGTACATGAGATAACATGACATGACAGGACGTGACACCAAAGACAAGCCGGGAAAAAGGAGGTGAGAGAGCGCCAGCCCAAGCCACTCAGCTTAATGCTGGCGGCCGACCGCAACTTTGTTCGGCACAACGATTGTACAGTACCTTTGTTTATGATTTATTATTTTTATAATTATTTTTCCAAAATAGAATTACAGGCGAGAAAAGGACAACCAAAAATAAAAAAGGACCCTTTGTACCCTTGTATGGGATATAGTAATCATGATTTGGCTGTGTTGCGTCGGTCCCCTTTTCTCATTCAGCCTTTTGCAACCTACTACTAGATGTATGACTTCAAGGGGATGATGACACGTAGCCACTAGCAATGCATTCCTAAACATACTCCCATTGCTGCTGATGTTATGAGCAAACTCAACAACTATCAGGAGTGAACAATTTGTTTCTGCGTGCAGTACTATACCTATCAACGATCCTGACAGCTGAACAGTCCCGGCTACCTGAAGCAAGGCAACATATCGGAGAAAATGACTCGTAAGAGCCAATGAACAATTGACCCAACTCATCATATTAGGTTCGTGTTATTTATCCTAACCTAATAGAAATTTTTTGTTTGGCCCATCCCTGGCGCGCTTTCATTTTCGTGCCTTATCATTGGTTTCCGCCAACGGCTACGGCGGTATCTGCACAGCTTAACCAAACTCTCGGTGACATTGACAAGTTCTCATCAAGGAAACATCTACACGTAATTTTGTGGATATCCTTCCCTTCAACCTTTCTGAGGGGATAGGATAGAGTCGAGAAAATAGAACCTGTTCCTTAGACCAGGGCCAAAAGCAAAGAAGGGGAAGAAGCAAGCAAGCAAGTAAAGGAAGGGCAAAATAAGGGAATAGAAAGAGAATGAGGGGAGGCGATGGGAGAAAATCAATGAGAAATGAATAAGAATTTTTGTAGGTCTCCAATGGGGTCCGAACAAAAATCATGATGTTAGTAAAGACACAGACGCAATCCAGCTGGGGTAAACGAGCAGGAGGCCAACCAGGGACGGTGGTCTATCATTCGTTGGTAATTGATCTCAAGCTCATCGTAAACAACAAACAAAGAACTGAACCTTTAGCTCTCATCTCGCCCAGGCCTGACGCAAAGTAACAACAGTGGGGGAAATAAGGGTAAGCTGATAATGCATTATTCATACGGCAAAGGATTTAGGTCAAGAAGAAAAAAAAAAAAAAAATAAAAAAGAAAAGAAAATAAGTAAAATAACAAAAAATAAAAAATAAAAAATTAAAAAAGACGAGGGAAAGGCAAGGGCGCCAAAGAGAGACAAAAACACTCTAAGCACACAGACGCTGAGAGTTAGGAAATCGAGAGTAGTGGCTGCCATTATTGGAGCGAGTGGAGTAGATGGGGTCATAGCTGCTGCTACTGGACTGAAGGTACATGTGAGACGCCATTCTGGGTGGTTGCTTCAGGAAATGGGAAGGCTCGCTTTGTCCGTTTGGCATCATGGATACCATCGAATCATATGGCTCAGCATAGCTGCTGCTTGGCTCCTCGCTGTTCTTCGAGATAGGACTATACTCGAAAGGGCGCAAATGGTGGCGAAAGTGGCTTTCATGTTTTCGGCCCTCTAGTATTCCAAACCCCGACTCTTGATATGAATCCATGCTTGATGTGTTTTTGATGGGGTCCATTGGATCCATTGAGTCGCTCATAACGCCTATATCAAAACCCGATGACGATGATGATGAGATGTGCGGACTTCCACTTAATGGGGACTGGCCCGATGCTGTCATCTGGCTGTAGTCAGTCCGGCCATAGTGTGGACCAGGACCACCGCGCTGAGAAGAGTCGTACGACATTAAGGTCAAATGAGACCTTGCAGCTGGTCCTATTCCCGGATGTAGTACAGACCCTCCACTGCCGTCGCCTGAGCCACCGCTTCCCCCGTCGGGTCCCATGCTTGTCGTGCTGTCTCGTCGGCCGTCTTTGTAATGGCCCGGGGAGCGGCCCCGAACCACCATCGGATGTGACAGCTTTCTGGCAATTTTGATCCATTGAGTTTCATTGCTGCTAACAGGACCTGCAATTTCTGCGTAAAGGTCGACAACTAGGTTGTAGTATTGCTGCTGGGCTCGACGCTTTCCGTTATTAGCCGTAGCCTTTTGGAACTGAATCCTCTCAAACGTATGCTGAGTAGGAGGCTGTGATGGTGGTGGAGCATTACTGTATGAGCTGTTGTAGTCCATGGGCATTACCGTCGATTGAGATGCTAAGCTAAACCCATGCGGACTGCTACTGGAACTCAGCCCATGACCGAGAACCAATGGCGGAGGGTGACAGGGCTGCAAAACAACTTTCCCAGGTTTTCTCTCTGATTGCTTATCCCTCTTGGGCGTATGTTGAACTAGCTCGCGGACTTCACCGTACTGTGCATTCACAATGGCCGATATTGACATGGAAAATGATAGAACACGGTCAGTTGCTTGGTCACTAAACTTGAGGTAAATGGGCGAATGGGCCCACGGATGTAATGAAAATGAACAGGAGACGGAGAAGTAATTGCGCCGATAACAGGTCCACTTGTCATCGACCTGAAAGAATCCTTTATGTATCTTCGCTTGGATTTCTGGTTTGATGGTTTGGTTGCCGGAGACAATTGATTGAAGAATAGAAGTCTCACTAAAAGGAGGCGCATCTGCTATCGGCTGTGGCATGCGCGGAACCGGTTCGATTAACATGTTCCCTGGTTGTCCAAACAGCAGATTTTGGGAAGATCGGTCCATAGTGCTCTCCAGAACTCGTGGAGTAGTGGTATATGGGGAGATTCTTGACATATCACTGATGCTTGACAGCGATGGAAATGTGCCTCGTTGAAGTGTGTACGTCCCTGGATAACTGTCGTTCCTGCCTATCAGACCAGCACTTCCAGATACCACCGTACTCTGTGATTGCATAGAAGGGGAAATGCCAGTGGGTGGTTGACTTTCACACCGTTTCGTATCAATCAATGCACTTCAAAGCGGAGTGTTGAACCTGGAGGAGGGTTGGCTTACAGCGGTGGTACTCTATGAGACCTAAAATCTGGCATTCTATCATATGGCAGACCTGGTGAATGCGAATAGATCGAACCGGATGCGGGTGAAAAGGTTTCTATGCACGAAGGAGTATATCAGCCCAATAGCTTCGATCTGTTACAGACAATGAAGAACACAAACCAGAGCAGGAGTCAGAAGGGCTCATCAGGATTGTTGGAGATGTTGCAAAGCTGAAAGTACCATCCTAGGTCAGTATAACATATTTGCGTAAAACTTGCTCAAGAAGCAGAAGAGGGAGGATAGAACAAGGGAACAGGGAAGATATAAAAGGGAAGGAAGAATATGTCAAGTCCTCCAACATCTCATAAGCGTACACGGCACATAAAAATGACCCAGAAAAGGGCTGCAGTGAATCGCAAGGACATGCTAAAACTATATGACACCACCAAGGGGAGTCGCAGCCAAATGCATGCAAGTAGCAGTTTGGTCGAAAAAACCAAGAAAAAGAAAAATTCAAATTTGGGATGTAGAGGAGTTCAGAAAAATAAATGAATATGAAAATAACAACAATAATTAAATCGATGATAAAAAAAAAAAAAATTCCGGCGAGTTGAAATAAGGCAGCACGGCACAACTATTCAACGCGTCCAAGGAGATGAAAAGCTGCGACTAGTGGCTGCAAGCGGGCAAAGTGGAGCACGAAAGACAGTCTGAATTAAAAGATAACTTACGGTACATCCTGCAGCGCAGACTGCTGTGTGTTGTATCTCAAGCCGTTTGTCGCAGGTATCGAGACAGGCTGGGCCAAAGGATGTCCAACGGCACTGCCTCTACGACCATTCTCCTCATCATCCATAGGGAAGCTGATTGAACCCGAAAATGGGCGCTGTCCACCTGTATAGTCACTGTCGGTGGTGATAGGGCCGTCCATTTGAAAGGAATTCTGTAGAAGAGTTGTTGCTAGTGAGGAAGAACATGATCAGAATGATGAGGAAAGTCACAGTACAGATATACAATAGGACTAGGTGCAAAATGTGCAAAGGGCGAGAGGAAAAAAAAAAAGGAAAAGGTACAGAAAGTAATCGGACATTTGCCAGTCAGAACTGAAATAGGGTCTCCATCCTTGACAGCCAAGAAGACAGTACTCCTTGATGTCATATCAATACAAGAAAATGGAGTTTACCAGGATTGTGTAACAGAACAGATCCTTGCAAATACCAACGAGACGGGAAGATAAACGTTCTTGTAGATCCGCTCGTCATAACCATCCATTGAGGGTCACGAGTGCAAAAGATTGAGGTCGGAGCCGGATGATGGGAAACCGAACAGGCAAGGCAGAAAAAAAAGGGGGAGGGGGAGAGGAGGGGGAG